>OZ005743.1:10739674-11016397 GCA_963930735.1 Dioctria linearis | reverse complement strand
TTTTTGTGCTGAACTAAAGTTTTTTATTTCACAAATTGGGATATTAATACAAATAAACTGTACTTAAAATGTATATGTTCAATAATTTTTGCTTAACTAACACATATGTTTCACTTATAACTATCTTCTGTCTTTCTTTCACTTTTAGATCTGTGACACTTTACTTTTTACACTCTTATGTTCGGGTTCTATTGTTTTTGTGTCAGTGTACCTATTTCACTACCTTAACCTAATACACAATTGATTTGTTGCCACTTTTTATTTCAGTTAGTGCACTTTTCACAATTCCAGATTTTTCCACTTTTATATTTCCTATATTTCTTTATTTTATGCGGGAACTATACTATCAGCTACGGGATGACGGGTATATCTCGAATGCGGTAAACCTCGCACTCGGCAGGCTCGCTGGCTATAAACTGAAAAGTTCCTAGCTGGTCGAAGCTTGTTGACCAACTGATTTATTTTCGGTGCCAGCTCGCCTTTTATAGACGTGAAAGTGTGGCCGTCTTGATGATTCCATTCGACATTTGACATTTCAGGCATCCTGAGTTACCATGATTCATGGAACGTCAAGAGGGTTTGTTCATACATGAACATTTAAGTTTTACTTCATTGTAAACAAATCAGTCAGTCAATCGGGTTAAGCACTACTTGCTATTGTACGGCATGTATTAACGGATATTTATAGATTTAAATACTTTTTATGACTTCGTTACACTACATTAAAGGTGAAAGCAGAAATTTGGGAATTTTTAACTACAATGGTGACACATTGTAGTTAAGCCTGATTACGTTTGCAGCCGCTGTACCCCTCACAGTAATTAGTGGTTCATTGGCAATTGATCGATCATTACCTCTAATGAATCCAAAGGCGTGATGCGTAGGTATCCAATTACACCCTGGCATGCCGCTCTCTGGATGGATTTTCGACAACTCATTTAGATTATATTTGTTCTTGAGTGCCGTCCATCAGACGCGACTTATAATAAAGGTTATAAAATTATTCTGAACTATTACACCAAGACCATGAATTTTAGAAAATCGACTATAAAAAATTAATTTGTCATGCTACTATTCTGAGTAGTCCATTATGACAAGGAATTGATTCACACATAGCTGTTCTTGCCAAATCCTTTATGTGAAGCTGTGAAGTTTTGTAAAAGTAGTCAACTCTTCAGTACGGATTTTGACATTTAGGCACTATTTCCTATTTTATTTTCAAAATTACAATTGGAATTTTTCCATTGGGGTCCTTAAAGGTGTCCCCTACTTCACTTTTCGACTTAATATTTTTTTCGAATTTTCCTTAAAATTCCTTCTCATACGAAAAGTTTATTGAAGGCGAAATTTTAATCATCTGCCCAAGTGTTAAATTTTCGAAATTCGCTCCTATGTTCAGAATCTTTAAGTACCTATCATCAAGGGTAATACAAAGTGTTCAGAATAAAACTCATACAATCCTCTTGAAACCATGATGTGTTACACTATGCTTTCTCGAATCAATGATCATTTCGAAAGTTTCAGTTCATTGAAGACGAGCAAACTAGTAGTGCACTCCACACAGTCTAGGAAATAGATCAGGTTTATCGTAAGCTTGACGGTGGTTTTACTGATTTTAGTTACATGTGAAGTAAAAGCCTAGAATCCTTGATACCGCCGTGCTCTAGGATCAATAGAGTCGAAGGGTGCTCTTTTACTTAAATAAAAGGCGTGGAAGCTAGTTAGAAACTTAATTAAGCGATAATCGTATACGACTCAAGTTAAATAGTTTTGAAAATTTAACTTAGTATAGTAGTTACCCACATGTCTAGTGACGACGACAAGTTTTGCTTATTAAATCAGTCATGGATGGTGTTTGTTTGTACAGGGTGTGTACATTGGAATCTATGTATGTACCTTGAATATGTTTTCAGGTGTCCATATAGGTACGATACGAAACTTTCTCCTCTATATATACATATACACCTTCTATGCATGCTGCAGCACATGTGAATTTTGAAGTATATTTGCACTTTCTCTGGAACAAATGTTTGCGCACTTGAAAATCGATTAAAATTGCAGTCGGGAGTCTCGGAAGCGGGACACGGCATGAAATCAAATTAAGTTAATTGGAAACGTTTGCGTTACGACAGTGTATATACGTTTTATTATGAACAAAAGGGATAATTAAATAATTCAGATTAGTTGATAAAGTTGTGAACTTCTCTTGGTGGTGGTGGTGGCTGTTAGTTAATTTACAGAAGTAATTGAAAACTTCATTCCGATGATGCTAGGCTAATTGCGAAGAGAGATGGTAAAATGTTACTGCCGAAATAACGATTTTGAGTTAAAATTAAATTAAGTGGTATTTGGTGTTAGTTAGGACATAGATAAAATTAATAGAGTATTATTTGTTTTAATATTGTTATCGCAATTTTTTCTATTTTTATTTGATTTTAGATAACAAGAGAAAATTATTTCAGAATCGAAATGATCAGGAGTTAGCATTAGGTGAGAGATATTCAAATAGATTGGTGAGGGTTTTAGTGTATTGCAAGATTTGTTAAAGAATATCACCCCTTAAAAAAAGAAATTCTTTAATGTATCGAAAGAAGAGAGATAGAGAAAGTTTATCGTAAAATCATCTAATATCTATCACAAAGAATCGGAAATCTCTCATAGAGGTAGAAATCGGAAATATTTATTACGTAGCCTTTATTCAATCACTACAAAGTAATGACCTAATATCTACTATCCATTAGTTTTAATAAATAAGTGACAACAAGAGTTTTATTACTAATAATATTAAAAAACATCTTTAAAAGTAACGCTATCGATTTTCTTCATACCCAATTGATGGAGCTCATTTTTTCTATATCTTCCCTAAACAAGCTCAGAATCACTTCGTCTGACTCTGTTCATTTGATGCCGTGATAAGGCATAAATTTGTCCGAACCTATCAACATCTAGCGATTCTTTATATCCTTCCTTCAGGAACCAGCAAAACATGTCAGACTAATATTCTAGTCCGTCAAGCTATATTGTAGCGTCCAACTCTATACAATAGAATTATCAGAGAAAGTGGAAAGATCTTTTTAGAATTCAACATTCAATATAGAGATCAACATTGGTCTTAAAACAGTTGTAGAAAAATAACGGGACTTAAAGATTTTTCGATATACAGTACTGTGCAAAAATGTTGCTCACTTATATTTTATCGAAATTTTCATGACTAAACCCAAATGTGTCACTTGCAGCCCTTGATGCAAAATATAGTGGTTATTTCCAACTCCAACGTTTCTAGATAAGTTAAGCCCGTTCTTAATTAAAAAAAAAAAATCATGAATGAACAGGCTGATGTTTCGGAATTACAGTAAAACTTTGAGTTTCAATAGGGTTTAGATGGTGGAAGAAAGTATTGCACTTTTTATTTATTTTTTCTTCATTAATAAACGAACAAATCAGCAAATGAGAAAATTCAATACTTTGTCGACCCTCTCTTGGCATTTATCACAGCCTTACATCTATTAGACATGGATTCTGATAAATTTCGCAAGGTACTGGCTGGTTTGGAGTCCCAAGTATCCCTAATCCGACATTTCAATCCTGCAATTGTGTCTGGTCGATTCCTTGCCACCTAGACATTAGGCTATATGGAGGCCAGCTTAACAACTCGATATTATTATTTTGGAGGTATCCGGCTTACAATGCTACTCACCATTCTAGGAGTGTGGCATGGAGCATTGTCGCGCTGGAATACAAAGTCAAATGTGTCACCAAACAACTTGATAACTGTGGGCTCAAGCTAATTCCATAGAACATCCAAATACAAATTCGCTGTGACTTTTCGGTGAATAAAGTACAATCGACCCTTTCCATCACCAGAAAAGCAACCCCACACCATTACACTTTTCGCTTTTATTGGTAAAGTCTGCATGCACTTTTCGCGCAGTCTTTCTCCACACCTTCTCCGAACAAATAGTCCTGCCAACTCCAACATGCAGCTTGAATTGGAGAAAATTACTTTGTCCCATATCTCGGGTGGGGTCCACAAAACATTCTCCTTAGCCCAAAGTGGCTTCCAAATAGAACGACGGGTTCGAATTTTGACCTCTTTTAACACGTTCACGCTTGCGTCGATATTCATGTTTTTCACTGTGAGACGGTGCGCGAATTCATGTTTCGCTTTATCTGGAGACGCGGTACTATCGCACCCGATCATCTCCGATTTGGATGAAACTTTCACAGTTTGTATAGGGAAAACCAAAATAGCTCACCCATATTTTTTTTCCTACTATTACGCCCCCCCCCCCTAGGGGGGTTAGAAGTTTCGTGATTTTACGATAAAATGTCATTTTCAAAAAATCATATCTCAGGCCCTTTAACTGGTACACGAATTTGTCTGTCTGTATATATTTATTTATATATTTCTTTTTTACTATTTTCGACACTCTCGTAAACCCACTTCTCGTCATCACAGCGACCTGGCACACAAGTTCATGTCTCTTGACAATTGAATCTATCAAAATTTAAACCGGAAATTTCAATGGAAAACCCGGAAAATCGCGAAAAATCATATGAAAATTTGGCACAAATTTGATTAGTGATACATCCGTTTCAGGAAAAATGCAGAGTTTTCCGATTTTTCGGAGAAAATTTTCCGGAATTTTCCGAATTTTCCGGAAAATTTTCCGGTAAAAAAGTTTTCTAAATTATGCAAGATCAAGTTTCCTATCAACTGGCATCATTACTTTCTCTCCGACAATGGTGAACACTTGCAGAAAAAATCGAGGAAAATTCATGTAAAACTTTTCCGGAGTTTTTCCGACCAAGGAAGCGTTTGAGCGTTTTACAACCTAAGACAAAGTTGGGAGCGAAATGAGGTGCATAAAGTTGCTTTTGTGAGAATACCATGGAAAACCCAGAAAAGCGGAAAAATCATCGGAAAAATTTTCATCGATATGATTAGTGATAAATCTTTTTCAGGAAAAGTGCAGAATTTTCCAATTTTTCTGGAATTTCCGGAATTTTCCAACTTTTCCGGAAAATTTTCCGTTAAAAAAGTTTTATAAGCTATGCGGAATCATTTTTTTCCGTCCTACTCTCTTCAACAATCATGAAAACTTGCATGAAAAATCGAGGAAAATTCATGTAAATTTTTAAAAAAAAATCATAGTAATAGGAAAAATTAGTGGCAAACATCGAAAATCGAGAAAATTCAGTAAATCAGTGTCTTTTCAGCCGTCATAAAATTGTTTTAAAATATCTCCATGCAGCACGTAATAACAATTTAGTTAACGTGAAAATGGCAGAAAATAAAATAAGTAAAAAACGAGTTTTCAAACAAAACTGAGGCCAAGCCGCATGAAAAAGTAGAAAATAAAGTTTTCTTCACACACAGAGGTGGACTCAGATTTTATTTGCTGACAATCACCGATATATTTCAGTATGATCAATTAGAGGTAATAAGCAATTTGATTCATGAAGAGATGGAATATTCAAGAGAAATGTCCCAATCAAAAAATCTGAGTCCACCTCTGTGTGTGAAGAGAAGTTTATTTTCTACTTTTTCATGCGGCTTGGCCTCAGTTTTGTTTGAAAACTCGTTTTTACTTATTTTATTCTGATTTAAATGCCAAATGAAGCTAAATGTTTTATATTTTTTATAAAAAAATTTAGCAGTACCGAACAAACAATTTGTTTTGCTAATAATAATATTTTTTGTTTCAAATAAATAGCATTATTCACTAGTGAGGACTTCTAGCAGTTTTTTTTTCTATTTTTCATTTAAAGCTAGAAATCTTATCTAACTATGTACAAAAAATTGCGATTGTGTTCGGCTTCGTTGGAACAAATTGGAATTTGGCCGAGATAAAGGGTGGTGGTTGTTTTTAGTAGAATACCTGTGTGTAGCAACTTAATTCGAAAATAATTTAGCGAACCATGCAATCTAATTTTGCTAATTATTCCTAAGCGACTTGTGATTGTTTTTAAATGAATGATGACAGATTATAGATAAATTTAAGAGTTAATAATGGCTTCGATGTTGCAAAATTTAGCACAAAGATGGCATTGTGAGTAATATAATGACTAATAAAACGTAGTAGGTTACTGAAATCATCTTATATTCGGCAATTAGAAACCGATCGAGGTTAAGCGAAAAGAATTATTCTTAGAAAAGATACGGGTTATAAGTAACTACAGCTATTTAGCCCTCTTTTCGCAGCCATATTTTCGCAGATTTTTGTGGTGTTTTTTTTCTGCTACTCTAATAGGACTGGATGCATCTTGCAGTTTTTGTCATTAACACGAGTATGAGAATAATTAACTTTTATCTCTAAGTTAGTTATTGGATGTTTACCAAGTCAGACATGTGACAGCTAAAGAAATTCTTCTGTTTCTGTTGACAAAATGTAAATTCTGTCTTCAACAGAAATACTCGACCGGTAGGATTTGAATCGAAACTCATAAAATCATATGTCATTCAATACACCACCGATTTTTAGGATTTCTGCTTTTTAATGTCTTCTGTAGATACTTCTACTCCTCTCTAATTTTGGATGTCTTCATTCATAAGTTCATTTCATCACCAACTTTCATTAGGCCCCTTTAAATCTTGAAGTAAAAACTCCCAAGAAACAAATAGATTATATGGCTTATTTCGATTAATTAAACGATTAACTTTCTTGCTAATAGTCATACAACAGATGCCAGCACCATAATTAGATACACAGTAAAAAATTTAGTAAAAAGTGTAGTGTAACTATACTACATGCAAATCATCTATCATATGCACCACTGATTCTTGCTAATTGTCATACAACAGATGGCAGCACCATAAATTAGATTGGCTAATCATCTAGAATAGTGAACAAAACTTATTCAAAGAACTAAAGCAGAGTATCGGATAATAGCGAGGTCAAGGAAAAAATAAAAAATGGCCCGATGTAAAATTCATATGACCCCTGTTTTAATTGGGCCTATAGTGAAATTATTTTTTACATAACTGGCTGTAGTACATTTTGATTTCGTAATTCTCTCTCTTTCTTCTGATAAAAACTTTTAAAAATAAAATTTTTTAGTGGAAATGGAAGAAGGAATGGTGATTAAATAATGTGGCATCAGTATCGGTTGTTACCAGAAAAAAGCACCACATGTCGCTGCTGCAGTTAGTTTATTCACAGTGATGGAATTCTCAGTGTATTGGATACAGTACACCAAAAAATATCGATTAAATATTATAAACCGTACCCCATATAGAATTGGATCCCATATGTGCCACGGTCAAAATTGGTAGTCTTAAGGTTCGCTATCACCATATTCATAATGCACACTTTATGTTTCACGTTAATAAAAAATAAACCCGACGCGTTTCGTTCGATTAAAACATTATCAAGGCTAAACGACTACTAATTATTGATTGTGGTTGTGCTAGATGCTCTGTGAACTAACTTTAACTATAACAAGATCTAGTAGAGGGCTTCTGTTACTGAAATCAATTTGGTCATTAACTAGAAAAGTACCATTCTTCTGTTACTTTCTGATTTCGTAGATTTGTTTAATATTTTTCCACTTGTTTAAGCAATGCACCAGTTCCATGTCATTTAAATTAGATGACTGTTTATTATCACGCAAATGTTTTGCTAAGCCTGAGTTTGGTTTGATGGAGTTACTAGAACTTATGTGCTCAAAAAATCTTGTCTTAAAAGATTTTTTTGTCTTTCATATATAAATAGCTGAGCAATCGTTATAGCCCGAACCGTTATATCGCTCATTATACCAGTTCGGCTCACATTTCATAAAAATCATATAGTTTACAAGTTTTTGGTTTTTCACTGTGCTTAGTCAAAACAATAAATTTGTTCAAAGAGCTTACCATGGAAAAAATATTCACAATAAAGCACTAATGGATTTGAGAGAAAGAGCGGATGAAATATATATGAAATGTAGTAGCTGGGGTGGCAAAAACGTCCCGAGAAAGTTTTCTGAATCAGGAAAATAAGTATCAGTGGACAGTAATCAGCAAGACTTTTAATTTGATATGCAACATGTCGTTTTGGAACCAGGCCAACCCGGTGTTCATAACTCCCTCTCTAAACATAACACCGGTAAAATAAACTACTTCTAGACATTGTAGCTGGTAATTAGCTGAGGAGGGAGAATAGACCAAACAATTTGCCGATCGTACATAACCCTACAGAGTTAGAGTCGATGTCGATCTAAGGTGCGAAAAATCTGGTAGGTCCCTCAGTTCGAATAGAGGAAAGGGAAGTACTAAAAAAGTGAGTATGGAAAACGAAAGATCTACGAAGTTTTACTTCTTTAAAAATTAGAAAAGATACTGCACCTCTCGTGGGTAGTAGTTTGATCAAGTACATTTTGAAAAATCTAGTCCAGAATCGAAAAGCACAGATCCTCAAAAGAAGTTTAAGTACCCACACCCCTATGATCCGAGGTCAAATGGCTTAATTATAATTGAACCCCCCCCCCCCCAACAAATTTTTAACCCAGCAGTGAATACGACCAGAAATTGAGCAGAAATATGCAATCGTCAAGGTAAACATTGTGAATGTGTTGTGTAGTTCATCATTTCAGCACATATTTCGTTGATTGGCCAACCTAGATAGCACCGACCGACCTAGACAGCATTTCACTTTTTCTTTAAATGCCTATTTTTTTTTCTTTATTTTCCACCCAATATATTTGCAATGTTCAGCAAAAGTTTTCCTATTTCCCCAAACCTTTCCAAAGCTGTGCTTGGATTGATAAAATTCTTCCTTAAACGAAAGTTATGGGCAAAAGTCAAAAGTATGGCCAACCCTGACGACATTCCCCTACATCCACATTTTGACATTTATTTTGAATGATTTTTTTAATTACATAATCCGAAATTGTCAAAATTTACGATTTTAAAGCAGCGGCTCCATTTATTTGCCTCCAATTCTTTACCAGCAGGTTAAGCTAAAAACGAATACGAAACATGTCGACTTTACGTAAACCCAAATTTAAACTTCGGCAGCAGATGTCGTTTTCATAAAATGTCGATATCGATTGCGGATATCATCTTGCTCGTACTGGACCCAGTGCGTGAAGATCGCCTTGGCATAAAGCCAGGCAGGAGTATGCACGTTCATTTACACAAGGACTTCATTCCTTGAAGAGTTGTAGAGAACGAATACGAATTTGATCTGCATCTCAATGAGCAAGGATACAGAGAACATATAGGTGACAAACATGAACCCATAACAACATTGCCAAATAAAAATCCTTCTTTGCATATTTAGTGGTTTGTAGGTACCACAAAGTTATAGCCTGACTACTGGTGTTCGTTAGTAGCCTTGACTTGACTCAGAAAGAATTGTGTCGTGGTTAGTTGCAGTGAGAAGTCCTCGCTACGTGTTAGCTAACTTGATGTAGCGGGTGGATGTTGATGAAGGGTTGTAGTTAGAGCTGAAAATTGGATCCGGATTTGCTAATATCCGGTTACCCGGATCTGCGAACTATCCGATTCCTGAGATCCGGATCCAGATCCGAACTATCCGGATCCGAACTAAGCAAAAAAGCTTCAAAATTGTGTTGTTTCATTGAGAAAATGAGAATATCATGAAATTTATATTTTCCCAATGAAACAATGCAATCTGAGGGAAATTTTGACCTTTTTTTGCTTAGTCTAGATCCGGATAGTTCGGATCCGAATCCGGATAGTTCGGATCCGAATCCGGATAGTTCGGATCCGAATCCGGATAGTTCGGATCCGAATCCGGATAGTTCGGATCCGAATCGGGATAGTTCGGATCCGAATCCGGATAGTTGGAATCCGAATAATAGGATCCGGATTATCCAGATACCCGGATTTGAGGAATCGGATCCTAATTATCTCGGATAATCCGGATAGTTTCAGCTCTAGTGTAGTGTGGTGTGACTACACTGGATACTTTGCGCAAGTGATCCAAACCAGAGTGAGAGCAACAGCACAGCTGTTAGAACAACAGTTGGATTAAGAAATCTTGATTAGGATAGTACGATGAGTATCGTTATCGTTTGAATAACAGCTGAAGAGGAAGATCTTAATGGTGTGAGTACGACAAGTGTCGCGTCGCTGTCCTGTTCGAGTTGTTCGTCTGAAAAAGAAGCTGTAACATTCATAAAGGGCATAAATGACAAAAGGTCGTAATTGACTAGTTGACCCTATGTCAAACTGATAAAGACAAGTGACCACTTGTATCGTTGTGGTAGGTTAAAACAGTCTCGGCAGACAGCTACAATGTATCGCAGTCTCCCGCTAATGCTCTTCGTTGTTGAACAGTTAGTTGAGACGTTATTAATCTTGTCGATTTGAAGCAACTGCAGCAATTATAAATGGTGAAAATGACTTCTACCGTTTCGATAAGTGGATTCAATCTTGTTACACAAATATCATGTATTGTTGACTTCGTCGGATATTCTTCATGGACAACGGTAATTGCAACGTTGTAGACTTCGTCGAATATTCTTCCTGAACAACGGTAATTGCAACATTGTGGACCTTGTCCGTTCAAAACTCCTATAACACTATTAGCTGTAGTGTTAGAGAAGCACAGCGGAATTTCGGCCGTCCTAAAAGGAAGAGCCTGATAGTAAAACAAAATGTGGGGCCACTACTGGAGCGGGCAAAAACGCAACTCTCCTGAGGAATCCAGACAGATTAAAAGCCTCTTGCTGCTGTGGTATTTAATCCGTGTCTTTTTATTTCAGCAAAAATGTCATAACGTTATAATAATTAAAAATTTGTAACAATACATCCTTATCATATCAAGTCTGACACCAGAATGAATTTTCTTATATTTAATTAATTTTCGTTGTCAATAATATATGCATTCTCCCCTCATATGACCCGGTTTAGACGGGTCAGTATAAGCGTGAAATACAATTACGGCTGATCTGTCGACTGCGACTTAATTTTAGGTCGAAGTCGACGCTGAGGTGAAATTTGTAATTAAATTATGTAGTGCTTCAACTGCTTGAACAAACCAGAAGTCCCGACTTCTGCGATTGGTCGCAGCGAACACCAATTTTGCACTTTGAGCAACGTTTAATTTCAGTCGGAGTCGCATTCGAAGTCGAAGTTGCAATTGTATCTTGCGACATGTATTTACCATTTGAGCAAAGTCGAAGCCGAAGTCGAAGTCGTAATTGTAATTCGCGCTTAAGGTGCACTTTGAGGTGCCTCAAAATGCCCTTCATGATTACATCAGTCAACTTGCTACCATCGCTGCCTTCATTCCGTGGAACAAATACATCGACAAATCATGTAAAGTACCAGCTACATACTAAATGCTTAAAATTGAAATGATCACGTGACTCATAATGCCGAACAAAAATACGTGCTGCCTCAAGAGTTGCCTGTGCTGCCTGCGAAATTTTGGTTGCACTTCATTCCTGCCCCCGACCAGCATCCTACCAATAACTTTCATGCGGCAGAGGCAGCATACTGACCCATCTAAACAGGGTCGAAATACCTATCATAAATCTTATGAAATTCCAATTAATATCCTATAGTTTTATATATATAAGGGAGAGAACATGAACCGGAAACAATTCAAAAAATAGATTATTAAAGTGTACTCTCATTTATAGTGCCTAGCCTACATATTTGCCTGCTCTTTCATCGACTAGCTATTACCATTTTGATACGCGAATAAATATTTTACTAAGTCAAATATCATACAGCTGCATTTAATACCGGCATCAATCCGCCTCCACATTTTTTTTTTAATCAAGTACATTCAATATAAGAGCCAAATATCGGACAAATATTTCCCTTTACTTTTCATATAAACTTGATCTGCATAAAAACAAAAAAAATCATTTTTTTTTATATGTCCGTCCGTCCGTTCGTCTGTCTATCCGTCCGTCATCGAGGCGTATTTCTAAAAGTCTGAATAATTCCATTTAAATTTCATTTAAGCGAGACTCGATATACACATGAACGAACAACCCTGGTGTTTTCTGAAAGAGCAAAAAAAAAAATTAAAATTAAAATAAAAACTGGAGGGTAAAAACAAACTGCGAAAATAAAAAAAAAAAAGTAAATCTACATAGATTACAAACTCTGATTTTGAATTTATCCAAAAGAGAGCAATAGAGAGAGAGAGAGAGAGGGTAGGTCTCAAAAAACAAAATTGATTGCGAGATAAATCCCTGGGAAAAAACATCGTGAAGTTTGGTAACGCGAATTTCCAATGGAAAACATTTGAACGGATTTTCCGGTGTATAAGCCAGCGTCAATAAGCACAAAACATTGAGCGATATGATCCACAAGGGTTTAACTATTTTTACTAAATCGGATGTAAAAGGAAAAATCGATGCGCTAATAAAAGGACAGATAATAGCTCATCGAATTGAAAAACGAACATAAGGACCAAATCTTAGTTTTTATACTATATCCGCAGGATAGAATCCAATCGGGTTAGGCTTAAAAGTATTCAACTGAATAGAGTCGATACCAAGGTTTTGTCGAATAATGTCAAATGAAAGTTTGGAATTTTCGTTCTGTTTTTTTTTCTTTTTCTTTTTCTTTTTCTTCTCTCTGGTGGTGTTAAAGAAATCCCAAAAAAGGAAAGCAGAAAACTTTCGAATTTCGGTCCAGTATAGTATGTACCTACTTTCTTCCACCTAATAATTTGAATAAGTCTTCCGCAAACCAGGCCAGCCAGCATTAAGGATTGTTTAAAAATTTAAGCTGATTAGGACGAAACGCTTCTAACTATATACACACAGTTGAGCGGAGGATACTTTCATTCTATCTGAAAGCAAAGAAAAGATAGAATAGAAAAAGTCAAATATAGTAAGTACGGTAATTTTAAGGAATCAAGCTAATATGCAAGTTTATTTCTATTGGATGCTATGAACAATTCTTTTATACATCCTTGGTGTGATGTATGTAGGTGGTTCATCATATAAGAAAACTCCTTTAACAAGCCAAGTTATTTCCCGCTATCTTCCGCTTATGTTTTGATATTTCATGGAACATATTTCCGGTATAAAATATCTCTTAAAGAAAAGTTGATATTGTTGCCCGCGCTGCCGCCGCCCCGCCCGCACCAATTTCAACAAGAACACCACCAGCCTGTTTCAAGTCATCTCCTGAGTCATAAACAGTATTTTCCCGGAATGGTTGAATTGGGTGGTAGCAGAGGAGATGGTGGTTGCGGATGGTGGTCTTTAACATGGGTACGCTAGAGGCTCATATCCCTCCAAAGAGCCTGATTTGGGTGATCATAAAGCGGATATTAAATCGTTGAGTGTCTTCTATACATATAGTGGGTATACCTGAAACTCAATAAGGGGATGAATCCACGATAGAAAAAACTTTTATTTGCTCTTATTCTTAAAGGATTTTTGTTGGTAACTTGGTGCCGTCTGGGAGGTTTTTTTGTTTTATTTATGTTTTTTTTTATGTTTTTTACCTAATGATGGATACCGAATGCCCGATTCTTTTTGAAATGTACAATGGGAATAAATAATAATATCCTCTTCCTTTCTGCTGTGCTGAAATAAAAATCGTTTAAGAACATTGTATAAAACGGATAATAGTTTAGGGGATGGAAGAAAATTTTCTGATATATATATATGGTCACGTATTGAGTATATGTATGTATATGTGCATGTGTATCAATCCCTAGGTCCGAGATAAATTCGTTTATGATTTATGCGGGCCCAAAGATTTGTCTCCCATTTGTTTTGTTAGCTTTATGGACTTCCGGTGCCTATACGACATTGTATTTTAGGTCACTATCCTGTTAGTATTGTTGTATTTAAGAGTGACCCTTGTTCACCCACATTTTGTATAGTGTTTATCTTAAGTATTCTACAACAAAACCGAAAAGTATCTTTAAGATGATTTTAGTTGGGTCAGTTTAATCGATGTGTGATAACGCAAATAAAAACATTCTGAAAATATTGTTTTGTATTTAAGATGGTGGTTAAAAAAGGTTTACCACTTTATTTGATTTGAAAAGATTTAATGGAAAAATATATATATTTTTTTGTGTTCCATTTAATAATGATATAAATAATAAACGTTGATAAAATTTGATCACGTACCTACTCTATAAAAGTGAAGGATATATTCGAGACGCTAGGTAAGTTTCATTGCTCTCGTAAATTATTCGTTAGACAACCTCGTCCTTTTTGTTATTGTTGTTATACGTGCATGTAACTGGTTATACGAGTATTGTTAGAGGAATACCTCATTATTTAGATATTAGGTAATTGAAATGCTGACTATGAAGATTTGAGAAGAATAGAAATTACCTTGAAAAAGTTTACCTTGGAGAAGTTAGCTTTTTAAGGATTACGTAGGTATGTATTGCAGTAGATAAATATTTTTATTGAGAAATATCTAAAATGGTAGAAGAAATTTCATATTACTCTCTCTTCGTGAATATTTACATATCTTTACTATAAGAATATTTCTGTGAAACTACGTGGAAGTAATTTTCATATACTGGGTGTTTCCCCCTAGGAGGTCAATAGAGCAGCAGGCGATAGTACTCACCTAGGAAAACCGAAAAGTGAATGGCAGGGGGGGGGGGGGGAGGGTGCATATCAACCGTATAGGAGTTACAGGTTGATTAAGAAAAAAAAGCTAGTTTTTCACAAATCGCCCTGTATCTGCTCATTGTATGCAGAACTTCATGACCTTTCTAACGACAGCTGAAGCAGCTCCGTACCCCTCTCTCCTAAAGAATTATGGTTGTCCAAACTAAAAATTTCGAATTTTCTTACCTTTTTTTTCATTTTTTTTATAAATAGGTAGTTAACATAACCTTTATTTACAAAAACTATAAACTATATATAAACTTCTATTTAACTTGACCTATTACATTTATGTGCTAACTGTATTCGTTAAACAGTTATTATCTCAAAACCTATTCAGATCATACCGAAATTAGCCAATATTTTTTTAAATATTAGTCACTAAGGGAACATATTATCTTTGAGAATAGGTTTCAGGATTGCTTTCAGAATGAGTTTAGAGCTAATAAAACTCTTAACGGCTGCAGATAGCACATAGGGGGTATAATAGGTCAAATTAAGGAGAAGAGTCTACAGTTTATAGTTTTTACAAAAAAAGTTATGTTAACTACAGTTTTGCGAAAAAAAAATAGAGCTCAAAGTAAAACAAAAAGTAAAAAAATCCGAATTTTTTGTTTAGACTCCCGTAACTCCTCAGAACAGAGGGGTGGTTGGAGAGGCCATGCAGTTCTACATACTTCTGAGCTCTTAACTGTGACCGCACGTCTTGCACTTTTTAAGATACAGGCTATTTTGTGAAAAACTAGCTATTTTTCTTAATCACCCTGTAACACCTAAACGGTTGATATGGCCCCCATGCCATACAATATTTGGTTTGTCTAGGTGAGTACTATCACCTTTTGTTCTATTGACCTCCTAGGGGGAAACACCCTGTATATGGACTTTAACCCTCTGGACATGTCAAAGCATTGTTTTTTGTCGTAAATGGAATTTTTATGATCACTCTTTGACCTATGTTATGTAGGTACATATGCAGAAAATTAATAGTATCGTAGGATCATGCAAAATTTTTAGTAGCAGAGCAGAAAATCCTAAAGTTAGCTTAAAGATTGCTCCCAGAAATGTAAGAAAGCGGTTACTTTTAAAAAAAAACAGCAATATAGTATTCGTGGAATAAACTGGATAAATTGCGCAAAGTTTCTGGAAAAGAAGCCAAATATTCTTTTACACCGACCAAATAAATGTACGTAGATACCGACGGGAATGAAGAAAAAAATTGGTGGTACATCTACAAAAATAAGACTTAGGAAACCTGTAAAATTCCAAGCACAAGTAGGTACCAATACCAGGACCTGAACTTAAAATATTTTAAGTACAAGTACAAGTCCTAGTACTCGTATACTTAACATTTTCACGCATAAGTACCGATACTGGTACTTAAAAATTTTCAAGTACAAAATATACTGGTACTTATAAGTCCCACATATCAGATTTGAAGTACTGTGGTTACTTTGCGCGAGCAGGGTTAACTTTGCTCCATTCATAGGAAAATCCATTGCAATGATAATGTCGCAGCATCATTGGGTCTACCGTTATAATTTCGACATTACCTGATACTCACATATTTCTTCTTCATTGTTGAGTTAGTTCGGTTTCGTGCAGCGAGGGAAAGGTTTATTTTCGGAGATATATATTTTTGTGAAATAGGAGTATTAAATTTGAGTGTTGCAAAATTTAGAAAATATTTTAACTTCAAGTAGGCTTTTGGAAGTAGGTAAGTCATATTGGAATAATATTGATATATACATATCAAATATATTCAGTGGTATCCTCAAAGGCTTATATTTAAATTCTTAGGTAATATAAATTTCCTGAAAGAATGTCCACGTTAATGACATCTATAGGAGTACAAACCAATTTCGGTGATAGCTTCATAAATTTTTGATTATCATTTTGATCTTTTTATCACATCTACTACCAAAATATGCCACGAATTTATAAAAGGAAGCCTGGAACAAGACGATATATCGACTATACTAAAGAAAGACTGGAGGAATGCTTAAAAAAGATAAGGAAGGGCGACATTTCTCAACGTTTTGCTGCCAAAGAGTTCAATATTCCCCGACGTACTATTCAATATAAATTAAAAGGAGCTCACAATTTAAAAGCAGGACATACTAGCACTTTTTGCGATGATGGCGAAAAGAATTTTGTTGAATGCATCCTAGCTATGTCAGATTATGGTTTCCCAGTGGATAAGGTGGAACTGCTATTCATAATTAAATCACATCTGAATCGATGTGGCAGGACTGTAAAGGAATTTAAGGATAATCTTCCCAGTAGTGAATTGGCCAATGTATTTTTGAAAAGACATCCGAAACTGACTGTTCGCTTTGCATTGAACATTAAGCGTAGTCGAACAGGTATTGATGAAGATACATTAAAAAGTTATCACTCTAACTTTGCTGAAGTTCTTCTTGGCGCTCCTGCTGAAAACATCTGGAACTATGATGAGACGCACTTGACCGATGATCCGGGGCAAAAAAAAAGTGATCACTAAACGGGGAGTAAAATATCCGGAAAGGATTTGCAATACAAGTAAATCTACGATATGAGTAATGTGTACAAGAAATGCCGAGGGAGATATCTTGCCACCTTATGTCGTATATAAATCATCGCGCTTATGAAGCACTTGGATAGAGGGCGGTCCAACAGAATGTAGATTCACCAACACCAAAAGTGGGTGGTTCGATACCAACACCTTCAGCGATTGGTTCAATTCCTTAATGTTACCGCGACTTAAAAAGCAGGAGTGTAGAGTAGTGCTTATAGGTGACAATCTTTGCTCGCATTTATCACCATATGTTATTCAAAAATGTGAGCAGTGTAATATCGACTTCGTATGCCTTCCACCAAATAGTACACACATAACACAACCCCTCGACGTTGTATTTTTTCATTCCATGAAAGTTGCATGGAGAATAATGTTAGCAAATTATAAGATGTCCTCAAGTGCACAAAAGCAAGTTGTTCTCCAAAAGCAGGACTTTCTAAAACTCTTATGAGTAGTTTGACTAATGCTAAGTAGAACCTGCAGTCTACCTTTAAGAAACGCGGTATATATCCGTGCAATCAAGAAGAACTGGTTCGGAACCTTCCTGGAGGAAACATAAATTTATCCAGCATTCATTCATCCTTCATAGAAACATTAGAGTATCGACGGTTGGATAGCTGTGGAGGTGAAAAGATAAGAAGACATGAAGTAGATGTAGCTCCAGGTAAAAGTTTATCTGTAGGTGCTGAGGATGGACAAATTTATCCGGAAACACACTCTGAACTTGGTCAAATCAATCAAAATAGTGCTATAGCTTCTACATCAGCTTTTCATGATATTAGTACTCCTCAATCACAAGGAAGTTCGAAAGAAAATCGTGAACAACTTCAAAGACCACGTAAAAGAAGAAAGCTCAACCAGTCTGAAATTGAACAATGTTTCAGCACTGACCATGACGATAATGACAGTTTTGACTGGAATCTTTCTAACGACTTAGTAGAATATGAAGATGAGGTTTAATTTGAAAATTTCGTCTCAACTTCTGAAAAGAAGACAGCATATATTCAACGTTTAAAAAAGAAAGTTGGACAACATGTTGTATTCCTGTATGAAGGGGAATATTTTCCAGGCAAAATTGAATCATTGCAAGAAGATGGGGCAGGCATTTCTGCAATGATTAAGTCCCTAAATAACTGGAAGTGGCCGGAGAAAAAGGACAAAATGCTTTACAATTGGGCTAATATAATTTGCTCAATTGAAGAGTCTATACTGGTTTCTAAACGAAGAATTTTCCGCATAGAGGAGCTTGAAATACGCTGGGGAATATAATGCTCTATTTTTTGTTTTTTTTTTTATGTGTATTCACTTGTTTTTGTTTTATGCTATGAGCTATAATATGAATGAAGGTTTTGTTACTTTTTGAATCAGTAGTCTTTCATTTACTTATTAAACAGGTGTTTGCTAATTAAAACTGGGCAGAATTTTATTTAGCTTTGTTAGCGTGGCGCAAAGTTTATTTCGGACCACATAATATTGCGCCCCTTGCTATTTAAGATAAGATATTGACATAAATTATAAACCGGTGCAAAGAAACCCCATTAATAAGAACAACTTTGCCCCACTTTATTTTTATTAATAATATTATTATAGATTATAGAGTATTTCATGAAAAAAGTACAAATAAAATAATTCAACATCATACTTTCTCAAATTTTAAAGCAAACATTAACTATATGTATTTTGCTATAAAAAAATATTCTACATTTAAGTGGCGCAAAGTAACCACATTTTACGGTACCTTATAAGTACCTACCTAAGGACGCAGATAATACCGTCATACCGCCAATTACTTAAGTATGTTCTTGTTTATTATTGAAGAATGCCTTCTATAAATAGAGGCTCTAGAGCTTTCGAAAACTCAAAACACAAATTTTCAAATATCTGTAGCCAGCTAAATGTAGGATGAGGTTTCTATTTATGAAATATCATAAAATATGCTCCAAAAAGGATTAAAGCAAAATCTGCCTTTAGCAGAACAAGCTTTTCAAATATCACATCCGATAATGATTGCCTTCGTGATGTATTTAAAAGACCTGTAAATGAAAATAAACGCTCCACAGATCCGGAGGAAGAGAGCGGAGTATTGCACTTTAAATGTTTGTCCTACTATCATGTATATAATGGGTTTTCCAATAGGGACTTGACTATTTTGAATTTAGTTTGTGAACGCACCTTTCCACTTAACATCGAACTGTAACAGTCAGTTTATTCAGTAGACATAACCTTTTCATCATGGTGAAGTACACGAACGAACAACGTCTTAAAAATTTACTACAGAGATGCGGAGTCGGTGGCCGCTACTTTAAGAGCGTTAATTCCGATTTTCGGTCGTAATTCTCGTCCTAGTAGACAGGCAGTAACAAGTTTAGTGAAAAAGTTTGAGTCTACATATTCGTTGTGTGATGTTGTCGTGCCAGTGAGACTACGGGTTGGTCGAAGTGTCGAAAATATCGCTGCCGTTGAAACGTCCGTAGCAAATGATCCAAATCTGTCAATTCCACGGCGTTCTCAAGAGTTGGGCATCGCCAAGACCACTTTATGGCGAATTTTGCGTAAGGATCTTACTTTACACCCATACAAGATCAGGCTCACTCAAGAATTGAAGCCGATGGACCATTCGAAGCGACGTACGTTCTCCGATTGGGCTCTGGAAAAAAAGTTGTCAAGTCCTTATTGGAAACCCCATTATATACCTATATATATATATATAAAACAGATAAATTAATTCAATACATTGAAGAACTTAAAACTTAAAAAAAATTTTTGTCGAAAAATCATGACCGTTACTGTCTCTGCTACTAAACCTCTATGGCGATATTTGTAGTAAGTGCACACTTTGGTACTTATAGGTTACTTAGGCTTATATGTATATGGGATTAAGTATGTACTAGTATCAGTAACTGAACTTGTATTTGAAAAGCTTTTAAGTATACCAGTACCGGAACTTGTACTTGAAAGTTTTTATAGTACCAGTGCCGGTACTTGTACTTGTACACTTAAAGAAAATTAAATCCAGTTTTTGGTACTGGCACTAGTATTTAAGTACCAATGTACTAAAGTCCTTTATTGGCCTGAGTCACGCTGCCAAGAAACATCATTCTGACACTAATTGTAAATTATGTAATATTTAAAGAAACTAAGTTGAATGCGATATAGAGTATTTTTAGAACGCCTCTTCAGTTATATTTAAATTTTTTTCAATTTCCATTAAATAAACCAACCTCTCAGATGAAGTGAACCGTAAATATCCCCTAGCCTCGCTCAGCCAATTTGGAATTGAGATGGCTCAGTGATTACCTATCAAATTTATTAAACAATAGATTCTTGGTTCATTCAAATCTTAATGGATGACTAGAAATTAGTGACGTGGTTTGTCTGACTCTAATATGCTCGGACAGTAGTAAAATATCTGAATTGTCACTGGGTAGCGTAGGTGAAATAATTGATGTAGATAACCACAGCTGTTTGATTGACTTCAAGTTGTGTTTTTTTTTTACTATTCAATTCCATTCTATTATAAATGAAAAATGTTTAGTTGAAAAGCTACGATAATTAATTATATTAGATTAAAGCAGGATAAGTTTCCGTAGCACATGTGCTTAAAAATTGTTTTTGTTTTATCACACATATGCACGCAAGTTTTAAATTCTTCACATACCGAAACCGACGCGACGACAGAGCAAGCTAATTTTCCATTGCACACACGTATGTCGACTAGGGGCTTCAATTCTGTCACACAAAACCACTAAATTTCAATTTTTCACGTATAATATAAAGTTTTTGTGTTTTGGGAGGTTTTTTTGTTTCCCCGGAGAAGCCAGTTCTACTAAGAATAGTGAAGAATATTAGAATCAGAGTCGGAAGGTCACGTAGAAAGTTGAATATTGATGTAGTACTATCGTTGCATAAGTAAGTGTGGATTATATTATAGAAAAGATTTAGTTTTACAATTTTTCTCAAAAATATATGTATACAACTTGGATAACTTTTATCGAGTACTTTGAGGTATAACCTGGCTGCTGGCTCCTTCAATTAGTAAAATACGGGTTCTGGAGAAACAGCTTCAACTTTTTTAATTAGAATAAATAGCTAATCAGTACTCTTACTAGTTGAAACTTTCTGCCGTCATTCAAATCATATGTGCTTCCAGTCAGATCGTTGAATGTAAGATCTAGTTCTGGTAACGCTACTGTCGAAGCTTTTGTTGCGGCCACCTTAATGATGTCCAAAACTTGATTTTCGTGAATATTTCTCATTCTTAACTTATGATCCATTATCTCAATAACCTCAATAGCAGTGTGAAACTTCTCAAGTGAAATTGATTCTTGCATTGAACTTGGTATATCAACATTTCAAGTACCCGGATGCATTCCGTAGTTGAAAGTATGCCTTCCTTATTACTTATTTGGAAGGTAAAAGGAAGCATTCCTTATTAATTCTTTGGAAGGTGAACGGAAGCATTCCATATTAATTCTTTGGAAGCATTCCTTATTAATTCTTTGGAAGGTGAACGGAAGCATTCCATATTAATTCTTTGGAAGGTGAACGGAAGCATTCCATATTAATTCTTTGGAAGGTAAAAGGAAACATTCCTTATTAATTCTTTGGAAGGTGGACGGAAGCATTCCATATTAATTCTTTGGAAGCATTCCTTATTAATACTTTGGAAGGTGTGCTTCCGTTCCTTATTAAATCTCTTGAAGGTGAACGGAATCATTCCTTATTAATTCTCTGGAAGGTGAAGGGAAGCATTCCATATTAATTCTTTGGTAGGTGAACGGAAGCATGCCATATTAATTCTTTGGAAGGTGAAGGAAAGCATTCCTTATTAATTCTTTGGAAGGTGAACGGAAGCATTCCTTATTAATTCTTTGGAAGGTGAACGGATGCATTCCATATTAATTCTTTGGAAGGTAAAAGGAAGCATTCCATATTAATTCTTTGGAAGGTGAACGGAAGCATTCCATATAAATTCTTTGGAAGGTAAAAGGAAGCATTCCTTATTGTTTACTTGGAAGGTGAAAGGAAGCATTCCTTATTAATTCTTTGGAAGGTGAACGGAAGCATTCCTTATTACTTACTTGAAAGGTGAAAGGAAGCATTCCTTATAAATTCTTTGGAAGGTGAACTGAAGCATTCCTTATTCCTTACTTGGAAGGTGAACGGAAGCATTCCTTATTCCTTACTTGGAAGGTGAACGGAAGCATTCCTTATTCCTTACTTGGAAGGTGAAAGGAAGCATTCCTTATTACTTACTTGGAAGGTGCACGGAACCATTCCTTATTACTTACTTGGAAGGTGAACGGAATCATTCCTTATGACTTACTTGGAAGGTGAACGGAAGCATTCCTTATTCCTTACTTGGAAGGTGAACGGAAGCATTCCTTATTCCTTACGTGGAAGGTGAACGGAAGCATTCCTTATGACTTACTTGGAAGGTGAACGGAAGCATTCCTTATTCCTTACTTGTAAGGTGAACGGAAGCATTCCTTATACCTTACTTGGAAGGTGAACGGAAGCATTCCTTATACCTTACTTGGAAGGTGAACGGAAGCATTCCTTATATCTTACTTGGAAGGTGTACGGATGCATTCCTTATACCTTACTTCTTACTTGGAAGGTGTACGGATGCATTCCTTATACCTTACTTGGAAGGTGTACGGATGCATTCCTTATACCTTACTTGGAAGGTGAACGGATGCATTCCGTATACCTTACTTGGAAGGTGTACGGATGCATTCCTTATACCTTACTTGGAAGGTGAACGGATGCATTCCGTATACCTTACTTGGAAGGTGTACGGATGCATTCCTTATACCTTACTTGGATGGTGTACGGATGCATTCCGTATACCTTACTTGGAAGGTGTGCGGATGCATTCCTTATACCTTACTTGGAAGGTGTACGGAAGCATTCCTTATACCTTACTTGGAAGGTGAACGGTGCATTCCTTATTCCTTACGTGGAAGGTGAACGGAAGCATTCCTTATGACTTACTTGGAAGGTGAACGGAAGCATTCCTTATTCCTTACTTGTAAGGTGAACGGAAGCATTCCTTATACCTTACTTGGAAGGTGTACGGATGCATTCCTTATACCTTACTTGGAAGGTGTACGGATGCATTCCGTATACCTTACTTGGAAGGTGAACGGATGCATTCCTTATACCTTACTTGGAAGGTGTACGGATGCATTCCTTATACCTTACTTGGAAGGTGAACGGAAGCATTCCTTATACCTTACTTGGAAGGTGTGCGGATGCATTCCTTATACCTTACTTGGAAGGTGTACGGAAGCATTCCTTATACCTTACTTGGAAGGTGTACGGATGCATTCCTTATTCCTTACTTGGAAGGTGAACGGAAGCATTCCTTATTCCTTACTTGGAAGGTGAACGGAAGCATTCCTTATTCCTTACTTGGAAGGTGAACGGAAGCATTCCTTATTCCTTACTTGGAAGGTGAACGGAAGCATTCCTTATACCTTACTTGGAAGGTGAACGGAGGCATTCCTTATACCTTACTTGGAAGGTGAAAGGAAGCATTCCTTATTCCTTACTTGGAAGGTGAACGGAAGCATTCCTTATTCCTTACTTGGATGGTGAACGGATGCATTCCTTATACCTTACTTGGAAGGTGAACGGAAGCATTCCTTATACCTTACTTGGAAGGTGAACGGAAGCATTCCTTATACCTTACTTGGAAGGTGAACGGTTGCATTCCTTATACCTTACTTGGAAGGTGAACGGATGCATTCCGTATACCTTACTTGGAAGGTGAACGGAAGCATTCCTTACACCTTACTTGGAAGGTGAACGGAAGCATTCCTTACACCTTACTTGGAAGGTGAACGGAAGCATTCCTTATACCTTACTTGGAAGGTGAACGGATGCATTCCGTATACCTTACTTGGAAGGTGAACGGATGCATTCCTTATACCTTACTTGGAAGGTGAACGGATGCATTCCGTATACCTTACTTGGAAGGTGAACGGAAGCATTCCTTACACCTTACTTGGAAGGTGAGCGGAAGCATTCCTTATACGTTACTTGGAAGGTGAGCGGAAGCATTCCTTATTCCTTACTTGGAAGGTGAACGGAAGCATTACATATTCCTTACTTGGAAGGTGAACGGAAGCATTCCTTATTCCTTACTTGGAAGGTGAGCGGAAGCATTCCTTATTCCTTACTTGGAAGGTGAACGGAAGCATTCCTTATTCCTTACTTGGAAGGTGAACGGAAGCATTCCTTATTCCTTACTTGGAAGATGAACGGAAGCATTCCTTATTCCTTACTTGGAAGGTGAACGGAAGCATTCCTTATTGCTTACTTGGAAGGTGAACGGAAGCATTCCTTATTACTTACTTGGAAGGTGAACGGAAGCATTCCTTATTCCTTACTTGGAAGGTGAAAGGAAGCATTCCTTATTCCTTACTTGGAAGGTGAAAGGAAGCATTCCTTATTACTTACTTGGAAGGTGAACGGAAGCATTCCTTATTACTTACTTGGAAGGTGAGCGGAAGCATTCCTTATACGTTACTTGGAAGGTGAACGGAAGCATTCCTTATTCCTTACTTGGAAGGTGAACGGAAGCATTACATATTCCTTACTTGGAAGGTGAACGGAAGCATTCCTTATTCCTTACTTGGAAGGTGAGCGGAAGCATTCCTTATTCCTTACTTGGAAGGTGAACGGAAGCATTCCTTATTCCTTACTTGGAAGGTGAACGGAAGCATTCCTTATTCCTTACTTGGAAGATGAACGGAAGCATTCCTTATTCCTTACTTGGAAGGTGAACGGAAGCATTCCTTATTGCTTACTTGGAAGGTGAACGGAAGCATTCCTTATTACTTACTTGGAAGGTGAACGGAAGCATTCCTTATTCCTTACTTGGAAGGTGAAAGGAAGCATTCCTTATTCCTTACTTGGAAGGTGAAAGGAAGCATTCCTTATTACTTACTTGGAAGGTGAACGGAAGCATTCCTTATTACTTACTTGGAAGGTGAACGGAAGCATTCCTTTTTACTTACTTGGAAGGTGAACGGAAGCATTCCTTATTACTTACTTGGATTGTGAACGGAAGAAGTGGAGAGGAGAGACCAAGAGCTTTTCGTTTGGTTAAAAAGTATGTTGCACTAAATATATGTTTAAGGCAAAAATTTGGTTTATTATACTAACTTATTAAACGTTGAATCCCATTATATAGTATAATTCCTTCTTGATTTGTTCCTTTTAATTTAATGAAATTTAAAAGA
Organism: Dioctria linearis; assembly: GCA_963930735.1. Lineage (NCBI taxonomy): Eukaryota > Metazoa > Arthropoda > Insecta > Diptera > Asilidae > Dioctria > Dioctria linearis. The sequence goes on along the minus strand of OZ005743.1, from coordinate 10,991,032 downwards.
TGCCGTTATCTAAAACAACGCAATTTGAATTGAATCAGTTTTAATCTGAAAAGTGTTTTTGCTGTGATTTTATCACAATTTGTTATTTTTTAATGGATTTTCAAATCAGGAATAACGAAAACGTTATAAAGCGTATCTTTCAAAATAACATTTATTTAACACCTCCATATAAAAACAGTTTTTATAACTATTTTTTAACCTGGACGCGAATTGGCACTTTAGTGTACGTAAACTGGCTTAGACTGGACGAAAACTGGTGATTTATGCATACACTGATATTTTGAATTGTTATGCAGACTAGATAAATGTTTTGAGTTTTTAATTTAAATTAAAAGATAAATATATATAGCTTGCTATTGTACTAAAAAAAGTTTAAACATCGACATTAACTAAATACTATTAAAAACCCTTCTTGTATGTAACAATGGAATTTCCTTAAATGGACGCGAATTGGTGCGTTTACCCTACAATGCCACTTAACATGTGGAATCAATTGAGATTGTAAAAATTCTCACAGTCTATATGTTTTGAAATCCTATATTGTTCGTAGTCCTAATGTCAAACAAGATTATCTCTATTCAATCGAACTTAAGTCTTGGATAATAGAAGTTGAACGATCTGAACAGATACTAAAACTAAAAAGAAATATTTGTATTTAAACTGAATCCTAAACTGCAAATATGATTCTTAAAAATAGCTCTATACATATTTCTCATTGTATTTTTTGCACTGTCTGATATCAAATCTGATATCAAAGATTAAACAATGAAATTTATTCGCGTATGATTTTTTCCTCTATTTCCCATAATATCCCATCAGACCATACTTCCCAATCGCAAAAAAAAACGGAAACGACTAAACTCTCTACGATTAAGCGATTAAAAATTGATAAATCGACTTTCGAGTAAGACCTACTTTTCACATTTGTCCAAATAGAACACACACATACACACACTCCATATCTACTCCAAAAAAAAACGTATGCAAAATCTGAAAAAGAAAAACGAAAAATTCGGGAATAAAAAAAAACCTAGAAAAATTCCATAGCATTGTACTAATGTGCAGAGAAACAGGAATAAAAGGGAAAATGATATCATTATTCTGTCATCATCCCAAATGGATTTTTTTTTATGAGAGAAATGACATGACCGACTGACGCGTTGCAGTTGCTACTACTGATACTATGCCTTTCGCTATTATTTCTTAATTTCCTTTTCAGTGTGTAAATGTTTAATGTCGCAATAAAAAACGCTAAAAAAAGTTGGTCCTGTGTGCCCCCCTATAACCCCCACCCCCTCCACAACCCACTTCCTACCTGCAATGAAAATATATTCCAGGTGTATGCATGCTCCATTAGTTATGCACAAGTTTCCAATGAACTTCATATAGGTACTCGTAGTATAGGGGGAGGTAGCGATTTAAATTTCAAATCGACCCTGCAAATGCAAACAATATTCTGTGACGGGCACACCCATTACCAATCTCTAGCGTGTATAACTCATCTCTATGGATGATACGATGCATAATTAACGAAATTTTAAGTGTGGTCCTGTCCTACATACATATGTATGTATGTACCTAGTACTAGTGTGTAACTAGCATATTGAAAAGATCGTAGAACTTAATTTCAGAATTCCGTCAAAAGAAAGCATAACAGTTGTATTGGATCAGCACAGCCAGCAGCCCAAATGGTCCATTCAATGGTGCCCAGCTAACTGGGTGGTTTTACTTCCTTGCCTAGCTAGATAACATATAACAACTGTTCTGGGTTAGTCTGCAAGAATCTTATCAGATTCTGCGCATAAACATAATTTGCTGTATCTGTAGAGAGTCGAAGATTCTGTAGAGAGTCGAAGAGTCTTCTATAGAAGATATTTAACCGGCACTCTTAAGAGAGCTTTCAAGGAAATGAAATCTACGAAATTTTTTTTTTCAGATTTACTATATAAATCGCTGAATAAAGTGAGTAAGTGAGCAGATGTTGATGGTCAAAGGTCAGCTGATGAAGTCTTCTGTACAGGGGTTCCGTTCTATCTCTTTTAGAACATTCTTAAATGCAATAAAACGTAAAAAAGTATACGAGACAAAATTATCACCATGACAGGTACCTCTACTTTATCTTATCTCATTATCATCATCTTTATTCAATTTCAACGTGGATAAAAAAAAATTATACACTCTCTCTCTTATAACGCAGCCTTAATTTAGCTGTGTCCTTGCACACACTTCATAGGTACATACATAAATATGTACAGGTATGTTAACAGTTACTTTACTTACAGGTATCAAAGATTTACTAGAGGAAAAGGGTTGTGAGAAAGGGTAATAAGTTTTATCTTTTGTAATATTAAAATGTGCCTTTTCCTATCTGTCTGCCTGTCTGCCTGTCTGCCTTTCTGTCTTCGTAAAATATTTAAATTTATTTATTTATTTATTTCTAAGAAGGTCATGTCATTCTTCATTCTAAGGACTAAAATAAGCTTATTATAGGTGGCCAGGAATATTTTATATTAATACAAACATATGTACATGTATGCAGCAGCAGCTGATTAAGCTGTATACGATGTACATTGAAGCTAAAAATCTCGAAGTAGGAAAAAAAAAGGATAACTAACTATAGCCATATTTATGTATGGTGATAAAAGCAAAATGTCTATGTATCTCCTCATTCTAAATCTATCCCAGGGTATATAAAAGGGACAAGAACCGTAATAATGATAATATAATGGGATATTATGACCCGGGGGAGAGAAGATTATAAATACCCAGGACGACTTACTTTTGTAGACGAGGCATAGTATCCTACAATATTCCTGTTTCGCACTTGTTTGCAATTTAGGATTACTTGGGAGGGTTTGAAATATAATCATATGTGTGTGTGTGTGTGTGTGTGAACGCACATGTATTTTAAGTATATTATTATTTGTACGCAAAGGTAAACATTAAAAAGTCAAGAACTCAAGTAAAAAAAAAAATAAACTATGACATGTGGGTGGAAGAACATCTGTTTGTACATATGTGTGTAGATGAATACATTCTGGGTATATTTTCATACATACTATACTTCAAAAGAAGGTAAATTTTAACAAAAATATATATATATACCTATGTACATTTATGTAAGTACATAGGTATAGGGAGACAGACAGATAAATTAAATTACGACAGAAGAGGATCTGACTTTTATGTGCGGGCTTTAGCTAGTACTTAAATGTCATTTTATAACAGTGCCCCTAAGCGTGGATAAAAGTCTCAAGTTATTTCTTTAAGGAGGCTCTAGGGATAAGTTTTGTTTATTATTTTTTGAAAGGGTTATAGTGGTTCTATGGTTAGACGATATGACAATACATTCATGGTAGGTATTATACATAAATACAAATACATATAGGTACTCTAACTCGAAATGTTTGTTGCATATGTATCCATAAATATTGATGATGATTTTTAAGTCTGTTGCTAAATTGTATCTTATCCTATAATTATTATTTTTTATATAAAATAAATTGATGATGATGGTTGAAATAAGGTTGAGACCCCGACGTGGTCTCCCGAGTGTAGGCCACAATTAGGCCCATTGTTTATCCTTCAGACTTATGAGCAATCAATCATAATACCCATCCGGGCAGTTTAAAAAAGTTCAAAATTGACTCCTAACTTTCCTTACCGGCTTCATGCAGCTCTTCCAGGACGTGTGAGCCAAGGAATCTGTAATGCTTTTCTGAGAGAGTCAGGCAGTGATAAAAAAAAAATGAGTCACCGTTTCGGATTCCTCTCCGCATATTCTGCATCATCAAGGAGTCTAATATGAAATAGGTTAGGTTAGGCACGAGGGTGTCGCTCGAAGTACCTAACCTGCTTCTCTTAGACCAAAAGTGGAATCATTTTGCCCCTTGTCCTCATGGAATAACTTCTAAAATTTTCTTTGATCCATCCTGCTTCCCTTTTGAAACTTAAGATGCATCTGAACTCTTTACTTTGCAGCTCCCCATACTTGAAGAAAAGTAGCTACCTAATAGCCTACCTTTTTTGTTAATCAGAGCGGGACACTCGTAGAGTACGATGACATTATGTAGGTTAAATCGTTTTTTTTTAAAACTTAACAGATTTGAAGGTCTTTGAAATATCCTAACTTTCAGGCTCGCCTCCCTCCGTGCACTTCGCGATATGTCCGAATTCAAAGTTTCGTGAAATGTCTTTGTTAAGTTACCTTTAAATGTATATAGCTTCGGATATAACTAACTGATTTCAATAATTTTGGTATCATTTTAAAGGGGATGAATTGAAGTATCATACAAACGAAGAAACCCATTTTGTTTAGGAATTTGAATTGATTTTTTTGAATATCCTCGAAGACGTATCTTCTATAATTTTGTGTCTGAGTATGTACATTATATATAACGCAGCCTTTACATACGAAACTTTCAGAGTTTGTCAGGTTTGCCCACACATATTTTTCTGTTTTTCTATACCTCCCCGACTCGACTAGGGTGGTTAGAAATTTTGTATCTAAACGTCATTTAAAAAAAAATATATTAACTTCGAAAGAAGTTTGTTATTGTTAATGGAAAATATTATGTTACTTCTTATTGAAATTGTAAACATATTCTTGTATTTTTACTTAAGAACCATACATCTTTTATTCATGTACCAAAAACTGCGGTGCGGCTGCGTTTTGAAGATGTGAATTTTTAAAGTCATCATAAACCCTAAGTTAGTTGCCATTTTGCGTTACCTTGAATCACTTTGGAGTACCATAAAGTTCTTGTCTAGGTTCTTTGCTCTTCACCTTCTTTATAAACCATGTTCGCATGTTATAATAGATGCAAATTTACAATCCAAAGAAGGAGACCTGCTTAGCCTTTTACATATAAGAGGGTTATAACAGGCTTGAGAGAACTTCCTCCCACAGTTTTGAATAATAATGTACTTATTACCTTTCTCCGTAAAGGATATAAGTCTTACAGTTTCCCTTAATTTGAATTTAAAAAACAATTTGAATTGAAAAAACAAAAACAAATATTCAATCCTATTACAAATAAATATCTCATATGTCTAAAAACCAAAAGTTATTGATACTGATTATTTTCACCAAAAACCAATTTAATTGCATAAAATATCCCAAAAACCAATTCGCCTTAAAAATTTTAATTATTTTTGCATACCTACCACACGTTCATTCGCAGTTATATATGAAACAAAAAAAAGACCGAGTATCAATCCTAGGTTCTTCCTTTACTATTAAATATATTTCCAGTTCATCCAGATCCAGCCATAAATCTCTCAAAGAGCCCAATACTTTACAAAATTTCTCCTGACCAAAGTATACTTTTCTTGATGGACGAATCCTATGTCCTTTTTATTATCTATCTATCCAAACTGAACTGAACTGAAACTGATGTTGGATATTTGCCAAAAAAACAAAAACACTCCTCTAGTCTTAAAAAAGGTGATAAAGGCAATCACTTAAATTGCCGCCCAATACCCAACTCATTTATTTTCTATAGAAAAAATAAAATCGAAAAAGGAAACACAAGCACAAAAACAACATGCAAAAATGGTTGAATATTTTTCACAAGTGCGCAGTTAATTTGGCACGGTTACCAACCACACCGCATGGCTACAATTCTCAATATAAAAATATATCTTCGTTTACCACCAATATCAACATCGCGAATCATACCGCATCGTCATCGTGTTTTGTTCAACAAGTGATTTTTCAGGAGATTTCCAATCGGATGAAAAAAAACGGAGTTTTCCATGAGGATAGGATGTGATAGAATGGGATAGAATGGGATAGAATGGGATAGGATAGAAATGTAACGAAACGAGTTACCTTTTGCTTTTTCAGTTTATGACAGCATACTGCTTGCTAACAAGCGTTCTTTCATAGAAGCAAAATTTAATTTCATTGATTCTGAGCATTTTCTAAGAATATAATGTACATATCTATCTACATACATACCTACATATATGTAGAGTATCCTTTAGGTGCTTCACTTGATATATGGATGAATATAAAAAAGAAATTCCTGAGGTTATTGCTTTTTCATCCAAATGTGGTTTGTTTTTTTTTTCATGCGGTAAAAGTGTGGAATTTACTATGAAAAAATTTGAAAATATTGCGAGGTTGAAAGAAGGATATTTGAAATTTTGGCTTGCAAAAAAAAATGTTTTTGTTATGCAATTTAAAACATTGTTAGTACTGTATCCAGAGAAAGTTAGATTTTGTTGAAATATTTATGTTGGTAACAGGTTTGTTAGTATTAATTCATCCAAGCATCAGAAAACATACGTTTCTGAATAAACAAACATTTGTAGTGGCTTGAAAATTTTTTTCATGTCATCTGATCTTTCATTTTTACAATGTACTCCACCACCCAGAACACCCCCGGAAAAATAATGAAGCTATTAAGAGCAAAAAAAGTATACAAAACTAATAGTAGCAGCAAAATATCGGATAACAATTTGAATTTTTGCCTTCAAAAATTGTGAGTCAGCAGCGGGATTTGCGTCAATCCCGCCCTGACCACCAAAAATACTCACCAGAGAAAAATAAGAAAAGTATTAACAGTAGCAAAACAATCAATCAATCAGTATTGCAGCCAAATAAAGGATACGCATTTGAATTTCTACCTTTAAATGTTTTGAGTCAGCAGCGTGATTTGTATCCATCCCATCATATTTTAGGCAACAAAAGCACGACTTTCAAGTAATATGCTATATGATGATTATTGAAGGTATTCGAACTTCTGCAATGCTTGGCTGATGCAGGATTTAACTACTTTTTTTTTATAAAACTTTAATAGAAATTTCTCTTCAATCTTTGAAAAAAAAATCAAATATTCCATAAAGTCGTTTCTAAAGTGGTGCGTAATATTTTTTCTACAACTCTTAACCTACTAAGAAATGAGTACGCGCTTAAATTTACACCCGAAGGAAACATACATAAAATGTTGACGTCTGACACAATTTCCGTCATCTTCCAGTTGTTTTCATTTAACAAGCAGCTTCCCAGTTTTTATTGCTTAAGAAAACATTTCCGGGTTAAATAAAAATATATATATATGGATACATACATGAAGTCATACAAAAAGGGGAGGTAGATGGAGAGACAGAGCCAGAGACGAATGATACATATTTTTCCCGACATAAAACTGTAATATGGTACAAAGTAAGTACATATATATGCAAATGTAGAAGGGCTCAATAGATTTGTTACAAGAAATCTTTTACTCCAAAAAATAAGTATATATATGAGTACCTACACGATTTCTGTGTCCGTGGTAAGGTCTTTTACCTTAGCACATTTATTACACTATTACAGGACTCTGAATATTCTTCTTATTTTTCAAGGATTCTTAGGAATTCAAAGCATTTTCTGAAGGATTATCATAAAGCGGAAAGAAATTGTATGTAGCATGGGGTCTTTTTCTGGGTAGATAGGAAAGTTCACAAAGATTTTTTGCTACGTGTCGATTGGGGATGGAATCCAGGAATTCAACTCACATATGTACATGTAGAAAATGTAAAAGAGGGATTTTTGAAAAGTACATTATCAGCAAAATATAAAAGGAGGAATATAATGGTTAAGTAACTTCTTTCGCCTGAGATGATTGCAAATTCTTTCTACAAAAATATCGGCTGCTTTTGAAGTGTTATAGTATGTACAAGGGTGAATTTTATTGAGAGTAGAAGAGTATAGTTGGCAGAAGACAAAGTTTGAAAAAATTATATGAATTTTATCTTTATGAAATATTGAAATAGAAAGCATATTTTGAGAAGGATGAAGCCCGTTTGTTGTTCGCGGTTGTCATATGTTACTCTACACTGGGGACAATGCTGTACATAAGTTCGTAATTTGGAAATGGTAATTAGACTTGTAATAGATACATTACATAATCGAAGATAGTTTCTCGAATTGAACGATATGTTTATTAGTTGATATGCATCCTAATTTCGACTGTGCTCTAGCTTATCATAGATGCTATCTCTCGGGACGTCAAATGAGAAAAAGTGAAATGTGTGATGACAAACCACGTCTTCCTTTTTGCTATCGCTGACAGTAATTTAATAAAAAGTTGTGGGAATGTACAAAACTGAGTGTTGCATTATTATAGACACATATAACTTCTTTTAGTTTAACAATAATTATATTGCATACAGCTTAGTAACTAATTTATATTAATAATCGGTAGCTTCCCCGTTATTCGCCACGATGTCTAAAAGCCTTTTTGGCATTGATTCCACGTATGTTCCAGCATTTCTGGGGTCAAGGTTAGGCAAGCAGCTTCAACGGCATCTTTAAGCTCACTAATGTGTTAAATTCTTTGATATCTTTAAAAACTGTTGGAACTATCCACATATGATCTCTAAAGGGTTTACATCAGCAGAATGGTTCGGCCAGCCGAGAAGGCTGATGTTGTGCCTCAAGAACCAACTTTTGTGGAGTTGCTTATGTAGAGCGTAACCTTATTCTGTTAGTAAATTTAATGATCGTTAGAATAGTGTACAAGATACGGAAAGAACTTTTGTCTGAGGGATTCCCGGTAGCTCAGGCTATTCATACGAAAGGAGGAGAAGATCAATTCTACGAACCCATGATCTCTAAAGACGTCGGATACCGGGGCTTTTTCCGCAGATCCTTCCTGTAACCACACAGAATACCTGGAGTATCAAGGCTAAATTTGTTGTCTTCTGAACAAATTACCTAATGGTGAAATGACGGTCCAGATAATCTGTGCAGATATTTGAAAGGATCTGCGTAAAGATCCACGGTATTTTCAAATTAAAAATTTTGAGGCGGGTGGTTGATGGTATGCGACGTCTTTAGAGGTCATGGAACCGTCGCATTGTGAGAATTTTCTAACTTATTGTTACCTTTTGCTGATAGGGATAGAAGCAATATATTTTGTTCTCTTTTATCTTTTATCTTATATTTCTATATGTAGACTTTAGTGTTATATATAATCAACTAGCATTTGGCCTACTGTGGGCATGTCTCTAATGCTTTATGGAAATTCTATGGTAGACATTTTATTCATTTATGTTTTATTTTTATTTTCGGGGTGGATGTATCGTGTGTCTTTAATGCTGGATCTGGATTTGGGAATTGTAATCAAGTCGCATTTAGAAGATAAATTCTTTAGTGAAATTCTGTTGACTTCCATAAAATCCAAGTTATTTTCATTTTATGGTTTGTTCATAATTTTTCAAGCAGTAAGCATATGTGTTATCTTGCATAGTGAATCTCTTTATTTGGCTGTAATATTCACCGATACTTCTTATTATTTAATGTTATTTGTATAGTTCTGGTTGTGTCAAATTAACTACTTCTCCATAAATTATCTTGCCTTTTAAAACGTACCCAGACCTTGATTTTATACTTTTCGTCCGTGCGTTACCTACACATGTAGAAGCTATCTTAAACCAAATGTGAACAAATGTGAAAAGTTTTAATCCGCTACCTTTCATCGGACTTACATTCTTTGATAATAATCAAGAGTAACTGAGCGGTTAATCATCAAATCTATACACAAAAGGATCTGGGTTAAAATCCCTTATGGATTGATTTGGACTTTCTTCGCAGCCCTAAATTCAACCAGCTTTCTCAAGTAAAAAAAATGGATAGAGAACGAGATGACTCTCCTTTCTCGAGTAAACGAAGCGAGTAATTGTAATTTTGGATCTTGGAGCGGTTAAGCTTAATTAAAATTGATATATAATTATGAAGATGATGCAAGTCCCTACCTGACTATGCGATTATCAAGCCAAGAGCCGTAGAAAAGATTAGATAGATAGATTAGATAGATTGAGTATTGAATATTACTACGTTATAAGTACTTGCCTCATACAATCTTTCCTCCTAAGGCGCTCTAAAGGAACAGAGCACCACGATCAACAAACATAATCTTATCACTAATTCGAGTGAAAAAATTTAATCCTGACCTTCAATTATGTGACCGTAAAGAATAGTATAATGGTTCGACCATAGCTCAAAGCATGAGATAAAGTACATTTTAACCCGAAAACATTATATAATAGATACTTTCAACCAATTAAGAGCATCTTTCAAAACCCAAGAATCTCAGCAAAAATTTCCACAATTCACGCAAGTAAAAATTTTTCCAAGTATAAACCAATTATTTAGTCGACCTGGGAAAATAGTTTTAATGCAAAAAAATGCGAAATATTATTAACTATTTTGAACTGATTTGAACCGATTGGAAAAAGTTGCTAGAAAAGGGTGCATGCAAGTGGCAGGATCTTTAGTATATAAAGCGGGCGCCCATCCGAAGTAAACTATTTTGCCACAAAAGTGTCAGTGAGAATCAAAAATAAAAAAGTAGAGCTAAAAAGGTAGAAAGTATAAAACAAAGCTAGGGAACCAGAAGAAAAATGAAAGTCTTAACTACAGGAAAGGAAAAAAATTAAGGAAAAATGATTGGGAGATAGCAGCCGATAGTTAGGGAGGAAACCACACATATCTAAACAGGTTTTAAGTCCATGGGAAAGATTGCCCAAAGCTAGCTGGTAAAGTGCGCAATAATATAATTTTAATGCAATAAAATTCAAATCATCACTAACTATTTTGAACCGGTTCAAATCGGTTTTTTTTTTTTTATTTATACATTTAGAGCCTCCGCCATTTTCTTGATGCCCTTAGATTAGATTAGATTTGTGGAGGGGTGTGCCATCACTTCAACCTGAAAAATCTAATTTACTCCTTTTTCTAGGCTTATACTTTTAATATAGTCCAGAACCATTTTGGAATTGATTTTCCATACTCAATTTAGTGAAGGAAAGCATGTTCGAGGTGGAGTAATCTCTGCCTTGCCAATACAGAGCAGGTGCTCCGAGGTTTCATAAGCATTCTATCAGAAGCGTCAAAGTGAAGTGTCGATAAACTTGTTACCTGACGAAGTCCTTTAAACCTTTCTCAATAAAGGAATTTTTGTTTGCTCTCCCAGCTATTCAGGGTAGCTCTAAGGTAACACTTTGCAGTGCCACAAAATGGATCTGATCCAACAAAGGCAGTTTCCGCATTCCTATTTTGACTAGACCTTCAGCAATTTCATTGTCTTTATGGTCGTTATGGCCAAGTACGCACATGAGGATAATTTTGTTTCTTCTCAATAAATAAATTTTTAATGGTTTGCAGACACTCTGAGACTATCCTTGACTTAATAGTTTGATGCTCTATTAGTTTTCATTAGTGCGTATTCCCTGAGATCGAAGAAAAACAAATACTGAAAAATCTCTTGAAAAGAATTATGAAAGTTCAACAAATCTAAGTAGACTCTGGATGACAACTTAGGCTACAAAACTATCCACATAAATCGGGAACTATACATCCCAAGCAAAAGTGTAAAATTACAAATTATATAAGTCGTCATTTCTTCTATAATTCAACTTCTAAGGATGCTCAAAATAATTTCTTTGATTAAAGATTTTTCTCTTCAATTTTACTACCCGAATAACGCGTCGATTGCAAAAACAAGTCAAATATAAATTTGTGATCGTCGAGAAAAATATGTCGCTTAAGTATACGCAACTGCACTTTCATCCTTGTTCTACAGAATTCTCTCAGGTTACAAGAAAACAATTTGCAAATTGAGCAGAGGGAATATTTCACAGTTCTTACATTAAATGTCGTTTCACTTAACATAAAAAGGTCTCTCCTTTGTATACACGTTATATATATCAAGTTTCTAAATGAAAAGAAATTTTTCATTTCTCTGTCTCATCTCGAAATCATTAAAGGACGAACAATGATTTGAATTTAGATCTTATTTCAAGCAAGCATTAAGACGGTGTATTTTAGTCTAAGAAACAAATTAACTTCTCTCGTTTGTCTCGTATCCTCGGAGACAGTTCACCTTAGCAATTTTAAAAATAGAAAAAAAAATAAAGAAGTCTCTAGGATGAAATATATGAAGCAATCTCTTCAAAGAAGGAATCTTCTAAAAAACATACGGTGTGAAAACGAAACAGAGAACTGCTTGCCGTATATATGTAGGTACATATAAATAGCATCACGAAATTATGAGTGGTAATAACTCTGAGGATTTGTTCAAGCCTTAAAACATAAAAATTATAAATAACTCCATTAAAATTTAATTGGTCCCTCTGCTACCATTAAAAGGCGAAATATATTTTCAGGGATATGATAAATATTCTTGCGAATAAACGCATAAGCTAGAGACCCTTACAGTAGTCCCTTTATTCGCACCATTGGCACACCACTTTTCCAGCTAAAGGAATGTTTAACACATGGGGAGAAAAGCTGGGTTTTTCTTCTTTCATTTATCTTTTTTTTTGTCATTTTTGTTGTTGTTGATGCTACTGTTTCTACTGCTTCTACTGCTACATTTCTTTTCATTTTCAAGAATTCTTAGCTTCCTGTTTCCATTTTGCACGTACATGCAAAGGTATTCCAGGTTGGGATTCAAATATTTTAGTATTTTTTAGGACTTATGTAGAAGATACTCCTCCTAAAGGTATACTTTGAATCATACGCATGCTACACACAGAGGTGATTCCGGAAGAAAATTCATTTGGAGAACTTCGTCAGAATATTCAAATAGGTCGAACCTCAATGGAGGGTATACCATTTAAAATATGTAGACTTTATGGCTATGCATACAAATTGCGGAAATATTAATAAATTTATTTTTGTGAATTCTTGTGAGAAATCTGATCGTTTTAGGTTTCTTCTTGTTTTTTTCGCTGATATGTTTTCAATCAATATACGTCAAGGTGAAATTCATCTTTTATTGAGCGTGAGAATTTTTTTTTGTTATTCATTTCCTTTTTGTTTATTTTCAATTTTGAAGTTAAGTTGGTTTTTTTGATGATTTTATTATCACAGTTATATGATGGTAAATAGTTTTTTTTTTTGCTTTGTAATAAATTGTATGCACCAAGTGTGGTCGACACATTGGAACAAGTGACCTTATCAAAGTAAACTAAAAAACCTTTAAGTTCTGGTATCTATCTGTCTATTCAATACATTTCATCATACTGTGACTATATTTATAGTAAAACATATACATATATAAATTTCGACAGCCAAGCCGCGATAAAGCCATTCAACTCCATGCATTTCACTTCAAAACTGGTTTGAGACTGTAGATATCCCTACATCCTAGATTTACTATCAGAGGATAGTAAGGTATTGACCGTTACCACGATACTAGCGGCATGAAGGTAATGAGACCGCTGACGAATTTACCAAGAAGTGAGCGCAATCTGCATTTACCGAACCCGAACTCTTCTGCGACCTTACAAATTAGCACCTATCAGGAGGTAGAATGTCGAAATTAGAAAAGACTTATGGCGTTGATGACGGTTTTTGCTAGCAGCCGTATCTATGGAAGCGGGTGTTTTATCACCACTGCTATACTGAATACCAGCTACGTTGTCCTGCAGTAGTATAGAGCTGCAACAGCCGAGAGATATATTACCCGCTTGAAGGTTGAAGAGCGGACCAACTAGTAACGAATGATCAATAGTTCGTAAATCGATTGGACGGTCAGCACCTGTTCCTGGAAGTTATGGAAAGAACTAGTCTACTTTCTGTAAGACTGGACCTGCGAGATAGTTAATGCTACGGGTTCGGATTATCCCTATAAAAGGCGGCGGAAAAGAAGACTGTAAAGCGCAGGGCTGCCAAGGTGAAAAGCATATTAGAGTAAAGCATGCATACTTGATTGAAGAAATTTGTTGAATCGGAGTATTGGAGTTTTTGAAGTATTGATGATCGCTTTGGGATTTCCCATGAAGGTATATAAATAAGGTAGTTTGACTGAAAGATATCATATGCACGAATTAGTACCTCTCACGGCGAGATAGCTGTAACTTAGAGACATAAAAATTGAGATTTTTTACTCTGTGGGTACTATACTAGGGTATGAATGGCAAAGTAAGTAAGTATTTATTTAAGAAAAGTACAGTAAGACAAAAGTCTTTTCTTTAGTACGTCTTAAATTAACATTTCTCAACAGTAACTAGAATAACAAAAGTACCTGTCGTGAGTTTGAACATATATAAATAGTGGTTATAACAATTAAGAGAAAAAATAAAATAATAGTTATATAGATAATAAGATCCGTAATACTATTTCTAATATAAGAAACAAATTCAAAAGAACTAAATACTAAGACTAAAGAGAACTAAAGATAAAGAAAATCCTGGAGCATTTGCAGTCAACCGAGTATAATAATAATTAACCTGGTTGTCATCACCCTAATAATGTGTGCTGTCAGAGTAACCGTTTAAAGGAGCTCATTCGCTGGATCGAAACTTAAAGAGCGTTCCAAATGCAAACAGCATGAACAAAGTAAGAAGATTTCTAGACCAAATATTTGAAGGAGGCAGTAGCAAGTCATTACGTCTGTCACTATGCAAAAAATTTATAAATTCGTATAGGTATCGGTTTACGTGTGTTCAGTAAATTGTATAGAAAAAGTAATGGTCTGTATTGTAAATATGTTTGCAAAGAGCAATTCAGGATTCGGTTGCGAAAGGTAGAAATGTGTTTTTATCTACGAAGCCTGAATGCGAACCTAATTAATGAAGTCATTGAAAGCTACTTCGGGCTTACACCTACACCGTAAGTCGAGTCTTGGGAAAATTTTGGAACCATGTAACAGATGCGAGAGTATACGCAGGCTTGTAGGTCATTATTCAAAGAATTTAAGTACTCATGATAGTCAGAATAACAAAATCTCAGACATAGCCCCAATGGAACAGGGCGAAAACGAAGAAACGGAGTTATGAGGGTTGATAAATGTTGGAAATCGAGTAGGTATGTTAGTAGCGCTTATATACCTAGTATGCATGATATGCTATAAGATTACCGGTGTTAATCTCTTAGCCTCTCCAGTCTAGAATCGGGCATATCTTAAATTTCGCGTGGTCCCCGCTGACAGCAACTATTAAGATTTGTGTGTATAGGATATGTACGGATCTTTTTAGATGTTCCTAATAAGATCTAAGGCCCGAATGGAGTAACCAGTCCCATTACTACTAGGATAATAAATCCAAAGATACCACTGGGAGTACTCACGACCTTATGGTCATGGACTACGAATCCATACCAATTTTGTAGCTGACATTGCTAACTTGATACTACGGGGTTGAGAAGCCCCGAATAGTGTTGCAATTAGTATTACTATTCGCCTCAATGTGAATAAGGCCCCCTTGTGGGAGCATCATAGTGGTTGTGGTGGCCCGTATGCGGGCAGAGAGAAACTGTCTGAATCTGCAGAAGATTATATCTTTTGTATAACTGCATACTACGTCCGAGGATCTGAGGGATGGTCGCTTATTAATGTATGCTTAGAAGATTGGCTTTCGACGTAGAGTTGCGCTAAATCAACCAGGTTCCGTGACTCAAAGATCGGGAGAGATTTTAGATGGGTCTCGTTTCGACCAGTTAGTCCAATGTCAAGCATGCACTGACATTAACTGCTACTCTTGAGACAGAATTTAATATATTCTGCCCCTTGAGGGCGTTGGTTATCGCTCGTGTACTAATCCGTGCATTAAGACTGCCGTGGTGCTCACGTAAAACCCTAACAGCTGCTGTCCCTATAAGAGTCCGGAGAAATATTCGGATCTGGCTGAATCCAAATTATCTTCTGTATTCAGAATACCGAAATGGCTGGATTCGACAGGTGTAGACTGCGCCTGTGACAACCGGGAGGTATACCAGCTCCAGTCGAGCCTCTCTTGACGTAGTTTCTTAGGAAGTCAATACATGGGTTCGTGTTGCTGATAATCAACACAGATTAGCCGACCCTGTATGTAACTTGATCATCGTCGAAGACGATCGCTTCAACAGTATCATCGGTTTCTGATTGGGGAGCATCCAAATACAGGAACTCTGAAAAGTAAATAAATATTTGTTTAATAATACGCCAATTTTCGGTCTTCTTTCAATTTTATTAGCAACGAGGAATCTCTATCCTATTGTTTTTTTTTATAAATTTTTAAATAAAACATGAACATAAAAACGACTGTGTTTTACTCCCTGGTTAACAGTTCAATAAAATAATTCCATTTTTCATTCTCGACATGAAAATCGAGGCCTTTTCCAAGCCTCAGGGAGGCTTTCATATTAGGTTTACGAAAACTTACAATTGCGGTATGGCTTCCCAAGGCCGTTTATGCCGTGCATATGGCACTGTCAAGGAGCCTCAGATTCACCAAGTACAATAAAAGAAGCTTCCTGGACTAAGGCACATGAGGGAAATCATTAAGTTCCCATACAAAGACTTAAAAAATTCATCAACTGTGTCAAGCACCAAATCAGGCTGTACACTGGAATAATGATTGTCCATTGCGTACTTCGGTACATGCTTAAAATAGGCAAGACTACAGATGACAACTGCCGATTCTGCATCGAAGAGATAGAATCAACAGAGCATGTACTCTGCGAATATGCAGTACATGCACTAGCCATAGACTTCAATATCTAGGCAAGGGCTTTTAAACCTCATCAGAAGCCTGGAAATCTGACCCTAACGAGTTAATAATCTTGCTAAAAAGTACAAATGTGGACTAAACTTAATACGGCAAGGACATAGCATAAAAGATCGATTAGGTCACAGTGCTTAATAAAAAAAATGTGTATATGACGAAGAAATTGTTGATGACTGAAAATATTTTCCCAAAATCTATTATGCAAATTTTCTTAATGTATCTCACCGAATAAATAACTGAACTGAATTAAGAAATACAAAAATGTATTTCACATTATGATTACATGAAATCTGTCAACAAAGGGCAGTTGGAATTGTCAGTTATGGTTCAACTTATTTATTCCAATATATGGTTTGACAATTACAGTTTTCTGTATTACATCAACCAGAACGTTTAAGGCCTCAATTAATTGTTCTTCTCAAAAATAGTACTACAATTGTTTTTGGTGTAATTTTCTGTTACGACATTTAAGCTAAGATACTTTCAAAACATACGTCGTTCAGATCAAAACATCTTCGATTCAGAATTTCGCATTTTTAAATTACCCACCAACATTTAAAGAACAAGAATGATTGGGAAATTGTGAATGAAAAATTTATGATGTAGCTGAAATTGGAAAACGCATATGGAAAGAAATATTCCAAAAATCCTTAAAATTTGGCGCTATGAACTTAGAGCTTAAGAAAAATTAGATAGGATATAAATAAGCGATTATCTAAAGTTACGAACGAAACTCAAGCTCCAACATCATATATCCAAACTGTTATTGTTCTTGTTCATTTGTATTCTGGAATAAAATGCATATTTTGCGATTACCCGAAAAAGGGTAAAAAGGCAGATAATTCCAAAAATTCAATGTGAACATAACCCCGTTTCGGTACAGTAAGAAATCTAAGTCCTGAGGGGACCAATTAAATGCACTCTGGCTCAAAATTTCCAGTTGTATACTGTGATATCCGTCTTGCCATGAAATCATCACTAATTATTTTAAAATTAACTGGCTCGTTAAACTGATAAAACAAAAACTAACAAGAATTATCTCCCAAAAAAGATTACCGCAGGTTACAAAAAACATATCAAAACTATACCCAAAAACTTGACAAAAACTAAATTTGCCAGCCACGAAAAACTTAAATTCAATACAATTTTCTGGGTAATAATTATTTAATACTTTTTCTCACGTTTCCTACATTTTGAAAACCCACTATCAATTGAACGTCGTTATACAAATATATGGATCATCTTGAAGCTTCTAAATTCAAAAATGACTACCTCGCACCATTCCAGTCTCCCAAATTAATGGGGTTTCAACATATTTTTTTTTAATTACCTAAACAATTTTTTCGTTTATAAATACAATTCTTTTTTCAAAATGCACGTCATCGCCAAAAATCTTTTTGTATAAAAATTTATCCTAAATGCAAGTCCGCATCTTATTTCCACCCAATCAAGCAAAAAAAGAGCAATAAATGCCTAAGGGTATGCAATCTTTTTAGTTGAATTAGATTTTCAAACATTCCTCGCTTTTTTTTTAGCAGTGGGTTTTATTTATAGGGAAATGTGCTTTGTGTTGACCTGTCGTTTAGGTTGGCCATCTGTGATTTTTTTAGTTTAGACCACAAGCGCCACCAATTTTCGAGCACGGAACAAATTCTCTTAGTAACAGCGAACTTTTCGTGATATTACAAATTTAGAGCTTGAACGCAAAGCATGTGTACTGCACTCAGCGGCTTGAAATTACAAAAAAAAAATTTTTTAGCAGTAGTGAAAACAAACCAAGAGGAAAATTCAATCCTGTAACATACTTGGTCGGGGTCTCATTTGATGCAGCATTTGCGCTTGTCGTCAAGGTTGTGTAGTCAGCGCTGGCCCACTGTGATTGTGTGGTTGGAAAACGCCCAAAAGATGTCCAAAACCAATCCCAATGAAGTCCGCCAATAAAACACCAGCTAAAGAAAAATGCCCGCCGAAAAAAGCGGAGAAAAATCCCTCTTCGGAGAAAACAAGAGAGAGTTGCATTTGAAGTGCGTCAATATAACAACATTTGCCGGAAATTCAAGTAATGTGCCATTCAAATTTTGCTAAAAAATAGAAAAATGCAACACAAATTTTGCTTTCTTTTTATTCAATTAATTTGTCCATGTCATTTTCAATCATTTCAGCATATTTTTCGTCGACTGAGCAACCTAGACAGCCAAGGCCGACCTTGACCACTGACATATATAAAATGGACTGCCGATACTACTGAAATTGCTTACATTATTTGAAATTATTATGGGATAACTTTTCTGTAATTGTCTCTTTTTGCTTTAACTACTTTATTCCACTAAACTTCAAATAATAAATTCTATGTAAAATCCACCATAGTCCAGTTTCAGTTCAATGGTTTTCCCAATGAATATATAGAATAGAAGTAGATGGCAATACAATATTTGTAATCCTTTCTCTATCCCCCATACCTACTTTTAGGGACAGGCAGACAAAAATTGCTTAATTTTATTTCTTTAAAAATCAAGTTTAAAAAATATTTGATGTAGTAAGAGATAAGATTCCAAGAATAGAAATACTTTCGAATGCTTCTGTAATTTGTTGAATTTTTAATATGAATAGTAAAGCGAAAGGAAAACTTGAATTTAAGATAATTGTCACACCCCTGCCAACAAAAAATGACCAATATGAAATAGATAATCAGGCAGTCCATGTTATATATGTCAGTAACCTTGACAGTATTTCACTTTTTTTTTGTAAATGCCTATATTTTTTTTTCATTTTTCACCCAATCAATTTACAACGTCCAGCAAAAGTGTTCCTTTTTACCAGACCTTTTCAAAAAGATTTCCTTGGACTTACCACCACAAGTTAGGGCAAAAGTAAAAAAAGTGGCCAACCCTAACGACATTCCCCTACTTATTATGCTATCCAATGGTAACTAAGAGAAATGCACTCATTGTTCCAGATTTGTTAATATCTGTCTGAAACTATCAATATTTTTATAAATAATTATTGATTTTTACTACAAATTAACTATCTTCTTTCATTTCTATACTAACTAGAGTTAGATTAGTTATAAACTCTGCACACCAATTAATCAATTACATTTACATATTGTTAATTTTCAAATAAATTCTAGTTAGAAATTCTTTCTATACATGTAATTCAGTATACACTTAGTTGCAATTATGCTCATATACAATGTACAT
The DNA here is from genome assembly GCA_963930735.1 of Dioctria linearis. Lineage (NCBI taxonomy): Eukaryota > Metazoa > Arthropoda > Insecta > Diptera > Asilidae > Dioctria > Dioctria linearis. The sequence goes on along the minus strand of OZ005743.1, from coordinate 10,971,347 downwards.
ACCTTCATTAAACTTGTCTGCATTGATGATCAAATTACGTTAATTACAAAATTTCATGTACGCTTTTGGTAATCTGATGTAGTACTATGGAATTATACGCTGCCAACAAAGTAGAGCTTTATATACAGTCAGAGGAGAGGAATACAAATCCATGTCCCTAAGAGAATACGAGCACACTACTGCCACACTGCGAGTAAACTTATAAGCTTACTTGGTATTATACAAAAGTGCTTGTCGACACATAGTTAATGTCGACAATTTGGTTTTACACTCACAAGCATAATACAAATATTTAGTATAGGAAAATGTAAGCTTGGAAGAAGTAATCCTTCTTGTAACTAAATATTCCTGATATTGTACTGTCAGGAAATTTTGACGAATATACATTTATCTGTATACATATGTACATAGTTATGTATACATGTTCATCTTATTATTTATTTATAGTTTGCACATCTCTTCATTATGTTATGTCGCTGTTTTTGAAATTGTTATTATGAATTTGACAAATTATCTTAAGTTGAATCAAATTCGGTTTTTGTTGGATATAATAATTGTAAGATATCCTTGTTTGTATGACTGTATGTGTGTTCGTATGAGAAATATTCTGAAATAAATAAAAGCAAAGTCGACAGAGCAGTTTATATTTAAAGAACGAAGAATTATATAAGTAAGATTTTTGAAATTGCAGAAAAATTGTAGTCTGTCGATTTTTTCCTGAGAATTTTTTCCTAGATTTTTCAAAATATACAGAATATTTTTCGGTTTTTTTTTTAACCACAAAAACAAATTGCTTACGTGGTTTTGCTATTTCTCTTAGTATTTAGATGCAAAATATTAATTCATATATTGACAACATTTTTTTTTTACAGATCATTTATGTATATGAAAAAAAACACAAATCAAAAATATTAGCAAATGGCGGAGATATAAGATAATAAAGCAATGTACTTATTTTTTTGCGCGTGAGTTGATGGTGAAAGTTCTCGGCATCGATGTGGGTGTCTGAAAAAAACTGAACATACCATATTTATAATTGCTTATTGAATGTATCTTTAGTGTGAACCAACAATATTATACAAAAAAATTATTCTAACACAAATACGAAACTTAAAATTTTTTTACTCGATTTTCTGTCGGTATTTAATTTTTTTATATTTTTTTATGTCATTGAAATTTTTGTTTCTGTGGTTCATAAGATAGGAGATGATATTAAGAATATTTTTATCAAAGCGATCTGAACCTTCGTTCAAAAGTTGTAACTTTCACAAGGTTCAAAAAAGTGAATCATAGAAAAACTGCTATGAAGTTGGTGGTCGGGCGCGCCATGCTGTATATAATATCTTCAAAGAAAATAAAAGTTTGTACGCTCTATATGCTGTAACTTCAACATTTTTTGGAATTTTTCAGTTCTGTAAAACTTATAATATTTCTAACCATTCAGGCTACTCGAATCAAAAATAAAAAAAAATGAAGAACTTTGAAATTTTTCGCGTATAGGTATATAAGGCCCTAAGTTATTTCACATTTCATATAAAAAAATTTCAAATCCGGTATTTGATGTGCCTTTTATAGTTAAGTAAGTGAGAGAAGGGCAATTTCGAAAGGTAATTGGGGACGAGCCTTCTTTGTAGGCTACTATGAAAAAGGGGCGTTCATTTTCATAGTGACGTTTTTAATTTACGGAAAAAAATTTTCAGACAATTAAAATGTATAAAAATTCTGTTATATATGAGTCGTAAGGGAAATCTGTCATTTTTTTTTTTTTTAAGAAAAAAGAAGACTTTATTTTTTTCGTTTTTTATTTAAAATTTAGTCCAAAATATAGTTTCCATCGTTGTGTAATAGCAAAAAATAAGGCGTTTCATATCCGGTGGAACCAATACTCATCAGTACGGCTAGTTTCTGCCTGCCGTACACGCCAAAAAAATTCGCCAAGCTGACCCCATATATAATCTCAGTTTAAATATTAAGTATGAATCATATTAGGGGAAATACTAAGTATTTCCTTTAGCGCTAAGTCATTTAGGCACTAGACTGGACCTGTAAATTTCAAGAGTAAAAGTCATGAAGAATTTTACAAAAATGTTATGAATTAAAAACAAAAATTGATAACTAATTTGTTGCAAAACCTCCAGGTGTAACACAGATAATGTACGTAATATTTAAGTCTCACCATTCAACGTCCATCCTTGGTCAACAGAACTGGTATAATTTTACATAAGGATAACTGTATAGACAACATCTAGCAAGGAAACCGTCCGAAAACTTAGTGAATAAGGTTGATGAATTTTACCTCAGTGACCATGTATAACTGATATTGACCTATAAAGCTATTATCCTATTCAGATCGCTACAACTTAATAATGGAAATAACTACTCTGAATTTTGAGGGTTTGAGGGTGTGTGGCAGTAAAAGAGTTTTTCGCCTCTAAAAACGAGGTCTTCTACTGCAAGGGATTGAACGAGCTGCTGGAATGTTGGCAAATGAATGAAATGAAAACATTGATGAGAATAAATATAAAACAGACAGCTTGGTTGCCGTGCATCTTTTTAATCTATCAACAATATTATTAGTTTAGTCTAGCGAAGTTAGTTAAAAAAATTATACACCATAAAAAAATTACTAAAATGTATAAAACAAGATTTTCTTTTTCTATTTAACTGATTATATTTTATTGCTTCTTATACACATAAATAAAATTCAAACTACCTGTTATTCACAAAAGACTTAAACTCTTCTGTTGATTTTCTCCTTGCTCATGATACACAAACGCGTAAAAGCTATTTAAATAGAAACCCAAAAGATCCTTAAAAAGTTCCAAAAATCGTCCTCTTAAATTGTAGATTCCAATTTTCAGCAAACAAAATAAAAGCATACATTTCACAAAATACTAACAATACTAATCAAGCGCATTGAGCGCTCGAAGAACTCCAATATGAAGTGAAAAATTCAAAATTCTATGCATAATATTTTATCGCTCTCCTTGGATGAAAAAAAAGAAACGTACACATAGGATACATCTTGTTTTAAAGAAAATTTACACTTTCTTTTCAAAATCAAATATATTGATCAAAAACAGGCAAGAAAATTTGTTTCACCTGAACCTACATTAAACATCACTCACAACTCACTTTTTTGTCTCTCCATAAAAAAGATGACTACACAATTCTAAATCGGTCAATTTACTATAAAAATAATAGTTCTAGTTCTATAGAAAGGGGAATCTTAAAGAAATATTCTTTAAAAACCCATCTCCATGTAAAAACTACCAATTTCTCAACTAGAAATATTTTTAAGATGGAACAGTCTGGGAAATGTGTAATTTCGCCGGTTAGAGGAGTTTTGAAATTTCGAATACCATTTCCACTCACACCACAATATTTTTTTGCACTATATAATAAAAATATATAATTTTTTCTATTCATGCTAGGACAGTGAAATGTAGCTCATTTGAAAGATAGGGTTTCATGTTATCTAAGAAAAAGTAAAAAGCTAGAATTGGTCTAAGACCAATTCTTATGATACCCTCCTAGATGAATACTCGTTTGTAATTTCGTATGGTCACCTATCTGCGCAAGTTTGATTTTTGAAGTGGTTTTTCACATATAGAACGGCTCGTCGAACAGCAAAAATTATTATAACAAAATTCATAGGATTTTAAATTCTGAAAAACTTTTTCAGTACATTAAAACCGTATCAGACTGATACAGGATACGTAAAATCCTAAATTTTTATATGGCAACACCAAAAACGTGTTGCCTGATTTAGTCCATTTTTGAAATTATATTTAGTATTTTTATGAAAACACTATGTACAAAATTTCAACCCACTACGTTGACGCGCTCTCAGGCAATGTCCAAATATGTATTGAAAAATACAATTTTTGTATGGCAACCCTATGAAAAAGTTACCAGATATGTCCCATTTTTGAACTTAATTTTACTTTTTTTTTTGTTAAGCGAAGCATGTGCAAAATGTCAGCTCTCGCGTTCTTGAGTATCATGAGGACGGACAGACAGACATGCAAAAATCAAAATAACTTTTAATTTTATGCATGTGGGTCCAATCCATTTTGCTCTATACTATGATTCTTTCTAGGTGTTACCAACGGAATGACAAACTTAGCATACCTTTTAGATTTCATCTAGGGTATAAAAATAGCATCTTAAAAATATATGCGGAAAAGTCATCAATAATAAGGATTTTATCCTTTATCCTTGAATATCCTGGAAGACGCAACTTTTGATTTTATTTATTATATATCCACTATATTAACCCTTATATTATCCACTAAAAAACATATTAATATTTTAACTTGGGATCTCAAGTGGAGTAAAAACTCAAGAAAGTTTCACTAAAATACTCAAGAAAGTTTCACTGAAATACAATTGGTGATAATCATGTCACACATGTTTTTTAGACCAGACCCCTGGTTTTTATATTGTTGGTAGCACGTGCATGTGCGTGTTTTGAAGTAAGCTACATTTATATGGTAGCAACTATTTTATGAAATTATGAAAATATTAGAATTAAACTTCCTCCCCACCTTCTCCTCATTATTTCCCTCATCCACTTTCTTTTGACGAAAAGAAGCATCTTAAACCCTCCTACTCTCCTTCCTGCTGTATAAAGTTGTTTGCGCACACGCATACTTGATTATTTTTCCACTTCTTATCAAAAAGGCAATAAGAATTTTATATAGTTTTGCGATGGTATACTCGCCAAAAGAATTAACAACACCAGATTCTCTTGAAGTAATATGAATTAATTTTTTTTTATCAATCTTAACTCAATTTCTTTTCATTCATACTAATTGCAGCACTTTGTTAGTTCTTAAAAATTTATTAACAATTTTTTATTTTTATTTCAATTACAGATTATTCGTCTCTCAATAATTTATAAGGTAAGATTTTGTTTGATTGCTTAAATTAAAAATTAAAATTTTAGAGAAAATAAATTTGATATTGTTGCAATTTTACTGTCGGTACGTTAGGGAATCTTACACTATCGCGAAAAACGAATGAATGAATACGAATAAGTGAAAAAAAGAATTAAAAAATAAAGAATGAAGTATTAAAAATTTATTAAAAAATTAAATTATACAAATATAAGTAACTATGGAAAAGGTGGGCACAAGTATACCTAGTTTGGAAATAGAATGACATATAAGTTCAGTCACTGAGCGTGCTTAGAATAAGTGTTACACATTATATCAATAATTGTGTGATAAAAATGAAATAATAATAAATATGTCATTTTTGCTTATGTGACTATATTTGAGATACATCCTTGTTTTTTATTCTAATTTTTATTTATTAAATCTATTTCTTTACTAGTGTCCAAATTTGAAAGGAAAGATAAAATCAGAAACAAAGAGAGATACTGCCCAAGCTTAATTAATACCTGTGACACACAGCTAGTACAGTTAAGAATAAGAATTAGAATGAACTTTATTCCGGTAACGTACCCAAGATTGAAATCTAATTGAGTACATTGATTGTAGTGGTGCTAGAATCACATACACTAAACTTCAAAGAATAAACAAACAAAAAAAGCATTATTATGTACACTATAAAATAACAACTAAATAGTATTCCTTTGCGTAGATGAAGAGGAGAAGATATTGGAAATAGAAGGGTTATAATATGTGCATATTAACGAGATTTTTTTAAAGTGTTGATAGTACCAGCCACCTGTATACTAACAGGAAAATCATTCCACAGACGGATGCCTTTGACAATGTAAGAGCTTTCCATTACAGTCCTATGAAAGCTAGACAATATCAAACGTCTATTTCGTTAGGAGGTAGTAAAGTGGAAAAGTTCTCTGGCTTATTTACTTCAAGCAAATTGTACAAAGAAACCAAGTTTCATTGTTTAAGGTAAGATGTAAAAGATCAACCGAACAAACAAGACCGGAGATGTGAGATACAATCAAACCCACGCAACCCATAAATAAACCTCACACAGTCGTTTAAGGAAACTTTCATCTTACGTGTACAGATACTATCCAGTTTGGGAAATACAAAATATCCAAAAGTGAAATAAGGCAAGATTAGTGTTTTTACTAGCTTTAGACGAGAACGACTGGATAATATATTCGCTGACGGCCACCGTCTGCGTAGGTCTCCGTAGATTTTTCTAATCGTATTTTTGGGGTTGAATACTATCCCAAGGTTGGTGACCTTACTTGGCATAGCAAGTGAAACGCCGTTTATAAGTATAGGTGGTATATCCGTTTCATTAAGTGTGCTATTATAACACATTGTGCAAACTGACTTCCCAGTATTTAGTAGCACCCGATTATAGTTGGACCGGGTGCAAATTCGGTGTAAATCAGAGTTTATTCGTGGAACGTAATCTTAGATACCGCTGTATATCATCAGCATATAGATGAATTTTTACATCACGTACAACTCTCGATAAATCGTTGATATAAAACCATCGTTGATATAAAACCATATAAAGCAAAGGATCCAAAATTGATCCTTGGGAAAATCATCGTACAAGCGACCGTTCAGGGGAAATAACGATGAGATAAAAAAACTGTTGATCAGGAAACAGCTGCTACTGTAGTATACGCATGAAACACGCGTGTATCGTTGCATACTAATATTATACTAGATGAGCAACAAACATATACGAAGTTAATATCATTACTGGGGCTTTTTTCAGAACTTATTGGCCACAAAATTATAAAATATATGGAAAATAACACAGCTTAGGTAAAAGTACATACTTTTCGTCTAAAAATTCGTTTTATAAAGGGTCCTATACACCATTTGAAAAGAAATTTATCCAGAATATATTTTTCCATGTACTATTTCATTAACTTTAGGTAGCCAAAATGTATATTGCCAATTTGTAAGGAAACACTATACTTATTTTACGGAAATTCCTTGCACTGAATATAGGGAACCGTACATTATTTTTGGCTGTGTACTTCTTATTGCTGCAAAGTCAAAATCAGCTCTTGAATATTCTAAAAGATAGAAATTTAAATTAAACTTAGACTGAAAATTTTTAAGGAGAGTTTTTGATGAATGCAACGAATCTAATTGAGGATATTTCATATTGGAATCCTTAAAAATTCGTGCTAATGTCAAAATTATGTCCCTGGTTCTCTTTGCGTTCATTAGTAAAAAAGAAAGAAAGAAGAAAACAATTTCTCAATATCCAAAGTTATTTCCTTCCTGGGGACGGATTCACTAACTCGGAGAGTTGTGGAGTTATGGAGATGAGAGTTCTTTTCACGCTTAACTCTCCACTCGGAATTCTGTAACTCGGAGAATTTGTATTGAGAACTACCAAACTCTCTATTCCCCTCGAAAAAACTCTCGGCTGTGTTAGTTGTGGAGAAGTAAGAAGAATATTTCTCAACTGACAGTATTCGGATGTTTTTGTTGTGTTTTGTGAAGGTACCTAGGTACCTCGGATTTTAAAATTAAATTATGGACTCAACACATATCCTGGCTATATTTACAAAAACAAATTATGGAAATCCTTGCAATACTTACAGAGATATGGATTTTGGTGTCTCAAAGTACCCGCTAAAAGTTTTATTAAATTACGCGAAAATGGTCAATTTGGTCGTCTTCCAGTACAGAAGAGATGCTATAAAAATTCTAGATATGCACGATAAAGCTTTTATGTAGGATCAAATCGCTTCTAAATTTTATCCCCTAATTAGATATGTATGTAATTAGTTTTTGAGTCCCATAAACATTTTTGGAGATAGCTGCAAAAGAAGTGAATCAGTATTTCTTAAGATGAAAATCTGGCCGTTTTTTTGGTACAAAAATGGACATATTTTCAACTCATCATTATGAAGAACTGGTAAGTCGTGGAAATTCACTTTCTATGAGAAAAATATTCACAACAGAGTAATAATGGATGTAAAATAAAGAACGGAAGAATTATATGCAAACTATAGAAACTGGGGTGTATATGACCCAAATGCAAAAAACTTTTTGGCGGTAAGAAGTCAGTTATTAAGTTGAAAAAACTACACCACTATATTATCCGGTTCTCCCTCTTTAATTTGATACCAAACAAGACGTATTTTGGACAATCCTCAATGAGGGGTTGTACGACCCCCATCCCCAAAAGACCCTACCCCGATGTCCGTCCGTCCATCACCGGGCTGTATCTCATGAACCGCAATAGGTAGACACTTGAAATTTTCACAGACTATGTTTTCCTATTGGCGATATAACAACAAATAATAAATAAAATTAAATTAAAAATTAATGGGGGCCCCCATACAAGAAACGTGATATTTTCAGGATTTTTTCCTCGTTTTATTCTCATTCATTATTATTATCATAAATAGGATTTTTTTTTAAATTTCAGCATTATTTTTTCACATAACGCCTACTCTCATTTGAAAAAATAAATTTTGTACGATGGTACGCAACCCTTCGCGTGCCAGTCCGACTCGCAGTTGGCCGGTTTTTGGCTTTACTTACAGATTTTTTCGTTGGATGTTTTCACTTTTTTGTAAATTTCGCTCTCTCAGAATTGCTCGTATCTATCGTGAGGTTACATCACGAGGACGACCATGAGTTTTCATTGAAACGTAATTTTCGGGATCTCTCAGAAAAAAAATTTGCAATCCTCGACGACTTCTTTTCAAAAATTCTCGCGATATCAGAAATACTTGGCCTTTCTTTTTTTAAATTTAAAATTTGCTTTGGTCTCGTTTAATTGCTTTCCACTGCCCATTATTACTGGTATTAATGCCCACCGACTACTTTCAAAAACACACTGATAATTCGTTTCATAATAAGTGTTTTATTTATATCATGGCGAGGTGGCTTGAGAAGAACTAACCTTTTTCTTTACCCTTCTCCGAACATAACTGCTACCTGTGTCATCATTTTGTTGTAAGATTTTTGTAGAAAACTCAAAAACTTAATTTATTAATTTATTAATAATATCAATATTAAAGAAAAAACCCTCATCCATACCTGCTAGCATTTTTCAAAGAATGTGTTTACAACAGGAATTAAAATTTATGTCTGTACCTGTTCCTTTTCAAGAAACAGGCAAAATTTATGGGTGGCTCATCATTTTGTCACGGAGTGTAGGTATGTAATGTATCATCACATGCGATGATCACAGGAAGAAAATTTATAGCTAACTAACACATTCGACGACGATAATATCCTTTTTACATGATACTTACAATTTTTTATAGGTACCCTTAATTAAAAAAATATTGCTATCGTAATTGGACGCGTTTCAACATGAACACACATAGTCAACATAAAAATTGCAATTTATCCAGTTATTTTCTTTTTGCAAGCCGATAAAAATGATACCTATACACAACCACCAACACCTTGCAGATGATGATGATGATCATAATAATTTTCATGCATTTAATTAACGTGAAATTTATGAAATAATCAATCAGGAAAATCTATCTAAAAAAAAAACTCTTTTTTAACCATGGCATCCTTTTTGTGTATACCTAAAATGCGTTTTTTATCTTCCTTATTTTTCCAAAAGCATATTTTCCTCACATAAAATCTGTCCGCCAAGTCCATATTTGTTATCATTGGGAAATATTTTTTTACAGCTTCCATTAGGAAATGAGTTTTCTGCCGGGTTTCAAAGTCCGGATTTACACTCTTACCACCACCCCTAATATCCTCGACACGAAATAATAAAACTGAGTCTCAGGAGCCTGTTTTTAACAAGCAACAGTTGATGGTATCGTTCTCATCTACCGCCATTAGAAAACACGAGTTCATCTTTGTACGCTCCGGCGGCATCGTGCGTCGTAAAGATTTTATCAATTTTGAAATAATTTTTATGACGAAGCATGATGGGTTTTTTGTTTTTGTTTGTTTTTTTTTACAACCTTTAAAAATCATCTTCCATCTCCTTTAAAAAGCCAACCCCAGAATGGATACGTATACCTACCTATTATCATGATGCTACGTACAAAAATATATCAAAAGGAATTTCAAGGTGGCGGGCGCGGGAGATTTTCTTTCATACTATATAAAATACTTAACGCATCCGAACAAAAGAGTATAACCCAAAAAAATTCTGCGGAAAATATAAGAACAACAATAGACTTTAAATAACTGCGTAAAGTTTATTGTCATTTGTGTGGTGGAATTTATTTTTGTTGTTGTTGTTGTTATATTTTGCTCATTTATCGTGTTTTATCTGCGAAAGTAATAAAGATGAGAATGAGGGTAGGTCCTGGAAACAGCAGCGTGGCTAGATTTGTGTGAAAGAATATTTTTTTAATGTTAAATGTTAAATTTATGAGTTTTCACGGTCTAAAAGATCATAAAATCTGAAGTTCTGAGTTTTGTTTAACGCAAATATTGACTAACTTAAGGGTTGGTTTTGACTGAAATTAGTGAACACATACATAGAAAAGGATGAATTAGCACGCGCAGCCACCTAACAAGGTCAGAGAGAAAATTTATTATCAACAAAATGTGGCAAATTTTATCACGGTGAAAATATAACTGAAATGCTTTTTGGGGTATCATCTTTTGTCATTCTGTAGGGCTTTTCTAGAATTTTAGTCTTTAAAGAGGAGTTTTATGTACCAATGACCGGGATTTAGTCTTTGCTGTTCTTGTTTTATTTAGACACAGCTTGAGAAACAATCAAATACCTAGAAAGATATGACTGTCAGGGAATGTGGTCGAAAATGGGAAAATTCTTGAAGGATAAGCCCAAATTATTTCAATGAGTTTCTTGTTCAAATTTATACACTACTGAGCAATTGTTTTTCCGTTTTTTGTTTCTGTTTTTTTTTATTTAAGGCAGGGGGACAGGAGATCCCAAGCACGGAGGCTAGAGCGGTCCATTGTGCTGTCCTGCTAGAAGCCCTTTCACAAAAACCTTCTTGTCCTCTTAATAAAGCGCATCAGGTCTTGGTGAGGAAGGTTTTTCAGCTCATCTAGATATAGAAGGGCAGACGTTAGAGTATCCAGCCTGCTCAAGGCGAAGGTCTGACAAGCACATACAGAAAGTATTCAGTTATGATGAGCGTGAAGCAAGCTGTGGCTGGTGATGATGCCAACCACAGTTCTACATTGTTTCCTTTCGAGCTCCATGAGAAAATCAGAGATAATCCTATTGGGCCCAGTGCACAGTTTTGTGGACCTGCAAGTACTCAAGTTCGTCCATCTCCGCTAATGCTTGTTATGAACATCCGTTTTGATGAGAGACCCGATAAACGAGGTAGGACCGCCTATGGCGGGCTCGGGTCCGAGGAACCAGCACCATATATTTTTATTATTTTCCAGAGCTGTGTGCAGCTAGTAAAAATTCGTTTGCAATGGTTTACGAGGCTCACAATACTTATTAATCTAAAGGTAGTTTTAATTAATTGTCTTCCTTTTTTCTTTCTTTAAAGTGGAAATAAAAGGCGTATCCAACGGGTCTGTCAATACAGAATCTTTTTTCGTCCAAGAAAGTTACGTTCCTCTACCGTTCCAATATAATAAACTTAATTTTTTTGCAATTATCCTTATGAGACGCAGTTAACTCTGGTTTTTTCCTAAACTTTAACCATTTTAAATTGGGAGACTGATTTATACCGATTTCACGTGCACGTGCAGAATACCTTTCTCACTTTAACGCTTTAATTATATGCCCTCCTCCTCAGAACTTAATTTTTTTATGCGACCCAGTTTAATTATTTTTACTGTAATTACAACGCTTTATTTATTTTTTCACTTTTAGAATGATTTCGACACAACGAAACACGAAAAGCGAATGATGGCAGTAATCAGTTGCTCGCCCTTAAATACACAAATTTTCTTAATAAACGGTTTAAAGCAAGAAAGCGAGCTAAGGGAACGAAAATACCTGTAAGATTGTTAAACCTTGTATAAACCTTGTAAACGAATATTCCCTACCTGAGCAGAGTTCTAAAAAATAATAAAAATATATGGTGGGCATAACCTATTGCTCGTTAATGTACATATGACACACAGCTAGTACATATAACTACATAACTAGCATGGTTCAGATACCATTATATTCTCTTTACTATGTTATTAGGTGACAGATTGGATAATAGTTTAATTTGGCAGCTTTAAAACTAGTCATTTTTGCTTGTCATGAAAATGCTAGAAATATCTTTGTGGATATTTAATCATGGATCTCCTAAGTATAGTCATTTAAAATAATTTTAAAATACAATATTTAAATAAAACAAGTGAAAAAGCTATAATTGGTCTAAGACCAATAATATTATAGTTTAGATGAAAATAAAAATTAAATAAAGTGAAAACTCAAAGTAAATCTAAGGCTTTGTATGGCAACACCACGAAAGGGTTGCCCGATTTATTTCATTTTTGAAATTTTATTTGTTATTGTTACGAAAACGCCATGCACCAAATTGTAGCTCCCTAAGTTGACGCGATCTCAGACGGTGCCCAAATAACTAGGGAAAAACGAAATTTTTGTATGGCAACCCTACGAAGGAGTTACCTGATTGGTCCCATTTTCGAACATAAATTTACATTTTTTTTTAAGACAGATAGACAGACAGACGGACGGACATTCAAAAATCAAAATAACTATAATTTCATTTAGGGTATAAAAAAGAATAATTTCCTAAGACTAGCACTAAAGGGAAAAGTTAGGCAAAAGTAAAACATACGAACTTCAGAATTTTTGAAATAAAAAAACCTCAAAAAATAGACGTTTTTTTACAGAAGAACTGAATTTCATAATACGAGTAAATCACGCATCGCAGGATGCCTGCGTTTAAAAAAAAACATCAACTTGTCATATGTCATAAACTAGATAATTTTATCACTACCAGGAAGTGGCGCTGAAATCATTAAAAAGTTCCGTATACCTCGAATAGAAATATACTCTCATTTGATAAATTTGCAAATTCCATAATGATATGGAAAAACGAAACCCTTCATTTTAGTAAAAATACCCCAAATACAAGGCATACATTATCGTGTTATAACCCGATGACTTTTATTCTGACCTTTGTATGGTAAAGACGTGCGTGAATTAATAATTTTTAGATTTTTAAGAATTCAATAATCGTGCAACCTTAAAGTGAAGAGTAAGAACAATTTGTAGAACAATTCATCTCTAGTATAATCGTATGTTATGAAGTTAATTTTTTTCGAAAATAATAATGTGTTTATTTTTATTTAGTAGGTAGGTACAACCTAATTTGAAAAGCATACGACATAATCTATATTTTGTTTTGTCTTTGAAATAAATTTATTTAAAGATGTTTGTTATGTATACTCATTTTTTCCTTTCACCTATTCCTTAATAAAAAATTAATTATTTTAGGAAAATTTAATTTGACGGAAAAATACCACTAATGGAGGTATCTATATTAAAGAGATCTTTCTAGACACCAATAGTGCAAAATATCAGTCATTATGTCTACAATTCACTATAACTTATGTATATTTCCACCTATAATAATGCATTATTTACAGTGGTTTAATAGTTCATCAAACATTGTGCATTGAATGTTCCCTTGCTCCTATGGAAAGAATTCCTACATTCGGCAGAAAATTACGGATAATTCCACAAAATTTGTCGAAAAATTTACATTAATTTAGTGGTGCATTTAGATAATTCATTGAATATCACCCAACTTATTGAATTCAAACTCCCTATAGATATGTGAAACTTCCCTATCTCCAAAGCCCAAAGTGTACTTTTCCTCCAAGTTAGCGAAATATGCCTAAACATTGTGGCACAAATTTTTGTCACCGAAATTAAGGAAATATATTTTATAGTGTAGTTCAATAAAGATTAACAGAAAACTTTTCGCATGACGATATGTCAATATGGAACACATCACATCTTCTCTGTTAGCAAACAATTCTCAAAATGTTCCAAGCGTTCTCAAAAAGGCGTAAGAAATAATATCTTAGTCGATCGAATCTGATATTTCTCATAAAAACAATTTGCTGAGCAAACTTCATAAAAATTGTAATTTTCCTAATGTGGCGACTCTTTTAATTAACGTTTATATGTATCTGGGCGAGGATAATTTCATCTATATTCTTCTCTTAACCTGTAGGATTCCGCAGCAATCCATATTTTGATTTTTTATCCTGTATACATATATGTGTTGCAAGACGGCCCAACTTTTGTCATAGCCTATACTCAAAACCTTCGAGAATACTTCCCAAGCCATGAAACAGTGATCTATATGTGTGCGTTCGGAGTCCGTTCTCTAAAATGTTCTACATTGATGCTTATGGAAAAGTGCCAAACATTGACTTTATATATGCCATAGAGCCTAAACTACTATCCATACAGGAAAATAGTCATCTAGTAATTTAAAGCTTGATTCCTTATCTTACCAAAGGCTACACTTACTATATACGTTACTTAACAAAATAATTAAATAGTTTTGATTACAAAGTAACCTTACCATTTTACGCTCAATACCTCTCCAGCTGAGTGATAATTGCATGTGTGTATGTGCAGCCGTAGTCCGAATCTGTAGGCAGCTACATTCGATATCATCAGCCCACGCCATCCGATGACGGCACAGCGGCATTGCAATGATTACTCAGCTGAGAATTTTTGTTTGAGGAATCGTAGTCATTTGGTTAAGATAAATTTTTTTAAATAATTTTGTTAGGAAAGATATGAAAATTTTATTACGGTTCGGAAGATAAGAACGCAAGCTTAAGATTATCAGAACACCATTTTTCTGTATGAATAGTAGTTTAGGGCGGAGGAGCTATTCAAATCAAACTTTTGTCAGTTTTACATAAGAACACTGAAAATATTTTAGAATGTTAGGACTCCGTTGGGGCTCGCATGTGGTAGGGAGGTGGTCTGTTTCATGGCTTGTGAAGTATTCTCGAGGGTTTTGCTATACCCGATCCAAATGAATCGTTGTATTGGCCTTAGTAGTCAGGTCATTTCTTGGATTTACTGCTTCCGCTTCTGCTCTGTTCGGGAGTTTCTTGTCAGAACGCCATCAACGGGTGAAGGCGGATGATAGGTTGTCGGATTCACTTCCTCTCCCGACTGGTGTACCTCAGGGTTCAATTTTGGGGCCGTTGCTATTTAGTTTATTTATTAATGACCTTCCTCTAGTTGGACGTGATGTCAGGATGCACTTATACGCAGATGATGTGCAGTTTTATCTAAGCAGACCTATGGGCCTGTTTGAAGATGGCATCGCGCGTATTAATGACGATTTGAGCAGAATCGACGCATGGTCCAAGATTAATGCATTGAGATTGAATCCCTCTACTTCTACTTTTTCATGCGGCTTGGCCTCAGTTTTGTTTGAAAACTCGGTTTTTACATATTTTATTTTCTGCCTTTTTCACGTTAACTAAATGATATTACCACTTTACCGGGTTTTCCGCGGAGTTTTCCACAAAAGCAACTTTATGCAACTCATTTCGCTCTACAACTTTGTCTTGGGTTGCAAAACGCTCAAACGCTTCCTTGGTCTGAAAAACTCCGGAAAAGAGTTTTACATGAATTTTTTCTGCAAGTTTTCACCATTGTCGGAGAGAAAGTAATGATGCCAGTTGATAGGGAACTTGATCCCGCATAATTTAGAAAAAAAATTTAACGGAAAATATTCCGGAAAAGTCGGAAAATTCCGGAAATTTTTTTCGGAAAAAAATCAGAAAACTCTGCATTTTTCCTGAAACGGATTTATCACCAATCAAATTTGTACTAAATTTTCAAATAAGTTTTCCCGACTTTCCGGGTTTTCCATGGCAATTTCCGGTTCAAATTTTGATAGATTCAATTGTCACGCAACATGAACCTGTGTGACGAAAAGTGGGTCTACGAGAGTGTCGAAAATAGTAAAAAAGAAATATGCAGACAGACAAATTCGTGTACGAGTTAAAGGGAATGGCCTCAAAAAAAAGAACGTCGTGTTGGGCATTGTACAAAAATTGAAAAGCTTTGGCCGATTCGAGTAACTAAGTATATTGACTAAAAGACGGTTTGAATTGTGCATTTTTAAGCTCCAAAAGCTACACCGAAGATCTAGGCTCCCCAGGATAGCCTGTCCAGAGGCCAGACTTCCCGGACTGCCTCCCACTCACTCCCTGTCCCCTCACTCCGAGTCCTTAGTTCTCTAGAGCTGGTAGACTGAAGATATAATTATCATCACATTAACCATATATCAATGACTTACCAGATTTAACTCGCTACATTAGCATTCATATTTGTGTCAATGACAAAATTTATTTTAGTCGACCCATAGCTCTCATTGAATACTCTGTAGATAGAATCGATAGCGGCTTACTCGAAATTATAGTAAGTAGACATATTCATACAATCTGAAAATCAATCCTATTAAGAGTCTCCGTGTAAATTGCTTTTTGTACTGGTTCAATTGACTCTTCATAATTACCAGGTATCACTCTGGATAGAGTTGCAATTGCCTACGGGAATAGGGTCCGCAATTTCGCATGTCACATGTTCCGATATTTCATCCTCGTCGAAACATGGCTTAGATACCTCAGTGCGTGATATACCTATCCGATGCATGTGTTTGTTTAGTTCGCAGTACCCGAGGAGGACTCCTGAAATGATGTTAAGTTGATTCCTAGGTAGTCATAAGAGATCCAGGCTTATCTTTGGTGAAGGTACCTTAATGAATCGTTTGGATTGTCTGGAGCAAATCATTGAAGTCCATCTCTGTTCCATTCTGTTTTAGATCCAGTTTTGAACGGCAAGTTTTACGGTGTTGTAAGAAATGCTGCAAAATGGTTCCAGTCCTATGAAAGGCATGGATGCTCCTTTTTGTGCCAGTACGTCTGCGTTATCATTCCGATCAATCCTCGAGTGTCCAGGCATCCATTGAAGCGTTAGTTCAAGGTTCATAGATTGATCACACAATTCTTCCTTAGAAAGTTTTTCCCAGTAACATTCAATGGGCAAACTTATTTGTAACATTCAGGCGGGTTCCTGTCTCCTGTCGGCTAATGTTTTTTTGCTTAGGCCTCAAACGCAATTCTTGTTATTTGTAGTTCTATTAGTATTTCTATATGGTCATTTTTCTGATAAATTATTTAATTTGATCCATTGTAGATTAATCTCTGAATACAATACTCTTGCTTCAAAGAGCGTCCATCTCTTCACTTTTAAAATATTTTCAGCCTTATACTTCAGTGATATTTCCCGAACTCTGCGAATGGCGAACATTTTACCATCCTGTATTTTCCTCACACGAAGGCAACATGAATCGTCACCTCCAGACATACTCCATAATTCCTTAACCTTATATCCTTTTCGTATTGCTACGCTTATATCATAAGTTATAATATATGCATAAAAAACTGCCGATGTTTGCCTGTAAAACAATTTCCAAATAAATCAAAGCTTGTGCCTTAAAATCGCATTGAATTACGCGAGATAAAAACTATGAATGTACGTACATAAGTGTGCCCAACGACCGATCCTTTTTAGGGGACAAATGAAAAGAGAATGTCCAATAATGACCATTCCTCTAAATCCAGTGGTGGTTATGTCACTACAGGAAGAACTGTGTTAGGTGTCCTAAAAAGCAATTTCCCCAAAACAAGACCCAAATTACACATTCCAAACAGGATAGAAGGAGAAACTTTTTTAATCACTGAAAATGTTTGTAAATTAAACAAGACACACACACACACAAAACCCACAAGTCCTTACTGGACACACAGAGATAGAGATGGTCGGTAAAGGATAAGAATACCGCACAATTCTACCCGGTTAACAACGATGCCGCCGACCATGACGAGAACGATTCTTATCAACCTTTTTATCTAAATTAAACCCGTGATCAATCTAATTACTAAGAATCTCTCATTGAACGGGGGGATGTCCCGTTGTCCATGTCCATCCTCTTGTTGTAAGATGCGCCTCAAAAGAAAGGACGAAAAGAAATTTAACAAGAATTTTTAGGAGGAAGCGAAACGTTTTCTCTTCAACAAATTTTTCGTCTTGTTTTACAAAGTTTTTGTTGGGTAAAAAACAAAAAGAAAAAACTTTTCTTAAAACTTCAACAATTGCCAGACAACACTAATAAAGAAGAGAAAAATGTTTATTTCTGGCCACCGCACTTAAGTTTCTTTTCCTTTTTTCTTTTTATTGGTATGTTTGTAGGTGTGTGTTTGTATACAGACAATGGTAGTTAAGCTAAAAATTTTTTTCCTTGTTCTGTCGGCGTACTTTATGTTTATTTGCCTTCCTTCTTTTAACTTTGATGATTTATTCCTTGAACTCTCAGCGTGAGACGTAAGCCTTGAAACAAACTTTCCAATTCACCCCTTCACAAGATGTCTACGTTTTATACTTTCTAAATTGAAATATGTTTCCGATACGTTTCCTTGGATAAGTTGGATAAGGTTGAATGAGGTTTAGGAAGTTTTCTACTTCAAAAATTATTGGTGTGTCCTCTACTGCATTTTAAGTGGTGTAGGTTTTTGTTTTTCATAAACTTTTGTAAGGCAATTTTGATAGGGCATGGTAAATGTCATATGTGTGAATTTCAAATAGATCTTGGTAGTTGTCAATACATAATTTTTTAAGTGCATATTAACCATGATCACAAGTACGGAGACAAAGGTGGCCCATTGTCATAAACTGCTTAAAAAGAAAAAGAAAAGACTTCTCACCCGAAACCTTACTCTGTCGTCTTAATAAAATGCATCAGGTCCAGGTGAAATAACCTTTTCAGTTCACCCACGGATAGAAGGGCAGACGCAAATGTTTTCAGTCTGTGCCGGGCAAGAACTTGCTAAGCGCACTGAAAGTGCTCGGTTGATTCAGGCTCAAGGCAGGACGAACAGGGTCGTCAGCAACTCCCATGTTTGTTAGATGAAGCCAGCTGTAGCCAGTGATGATACCAACCACAGTTCTGAATTGATTTCTTCCGTATTCCAACAGATTGTCAGTGAACTTCCTACTAGGTTAATCAAGAAAAAGTTTCGTACACCTGCGGTGGCTCAGGTTCGCCCATCGCTGCTATTGCTTCGTATGAACATCCACTTCGATGCGAGACCCGATCACTGAGGTGGCAATACCAATCACAGATTGTGGTCCAAGAAATGGAAAACTAGAGAGAAACCTGACTAGCAAGTCCGGTCTCTCATTACCCATGCTTCTCGTGTACCCAGATACCCACTATATAGACACCGTATTATCGACATACAAGTTTTATGCAAAAACGTCCTGCAGCCCCCCAGTAACTAAGATGTTATCCGAGGCCCGAGGGCTACTCAGAGACATCAAGACTACTTGGATTGAAAACATTATGACTTACTTATGATGGTATTCCAGTAGTCCAACAAACGCAAACATTGGGCTACAAGCGAATTTGTTGAATTCGAACATTTAGAGATTTGTTCAATACCAGTTTGCGCCCATTAGTTGTTCGATATGAGCCGAAACTGTAAGATCCACGTTAATGGTGTAATGGATAAACTTTATACTTGTTCAAAAAGACCTTTTTCCAATTCTCTGGCACAACAGCAACAGGAAAAATGTTTTTGTTATATTTGTTATTTCATCACACAATTCATTTGATTGTGGGTGACAAGTTTCAAGTCATGATTTTGGCTCATTAACAAGTCCCAAAAACCGACATTGTGTGACTCGAAAAATCAAAAGAAAAAGAAAAAAATTGAAAGAAAAAATTACAAATTTAGAAAAATAGAAAAAAAAATTATTTAATACAATTAAGAAATTTTAAAAACCAGATTAATTCGAAAGAATTGAGCTTGCCCACGCCCGCAGTGGGCTGAAAAAAGAAGCCGTACTGAAAAGTATAAAGTTTCCGCTAATACGAAACGCTTACTTTTCCCCCCTTTTTTTGCAGCCCACTTACAGCAAAAATTATATCTACACCTACAAAAGACTTCCCAAACTTAAAATAGTTAGGTTAGGTTAGGTAAGAGGGGATGCCGCTGGACAACCAGCCAGCCTCACTTAGACCTCCAACGGGTCCATTGTGCCCCTAGACCTCATGAGATAGCCCTTCAAGCCGTGGATTTATCCCTACAACTCCTGCAGAAATCGTTCGCCGCCATTCCCAGTCTTCTAGCATGGTCCCCTATGCCCAATGACCCGTCATGACCCCTACTAGATTCCTGGTATTTGCTCTGCTGCTCTTAAGCAGTTCCCTTGTCCTTTTCCTGTCATATGCAGGCCACAATTGCCTCGCAATACGACAGGTATCCCTGCTGGTCCATCGGAGGCCTGCCTTTAAATAGACTTACCTGATGATTTCCTCTTTTAAAACTCCGATTGGAATCCTCACGTAAGCTACAGCTGCGGAGCTATCCAATTCGGAGCCCTTTTTGGCCAACTCATCAGCCATCTCGTTGCCTGAGATATCCTTATGGCCAGGTACCCAGCTTAGGGTCACCTTGTGCCTTACAGTCAATTCCTCAAGCCTGGTTTTGCATAACTGCACCAATTTTGATTTTACCAGCCCAGCATCCAGCGCCCTGATGGCTGCCTGGCTATCAGTATATATGCAGATGTGCCGTGCGGGCTCTCTGCACACGGATGAGCTCTGCCTGAAAAACACTGCATTTGTCAGGCAGTCTATAAGACTCGTGCCACTGGAGATCTCTAGAGTACACTCCAGCCCCTGTGCCCGCACTCGTCTTGGAGCCATCCGTAAATATAGAAATATCGGATGTAACGAACACCTCCTTCCCCTCCCAGTCACTCCTGGTGGGTATCGTTGCGTTGATACCCCCACCAAAAGTCAGGATGGGTACTTGATAGTCTGTTTCTACCCTGCAGTCCCTACAGTCTACCTTCTGGAGTATATTGGAGTGCCCAAAACCCCTATCCTTCCACCAGCAACCCGCTGTCAGCCTGACAGCACTAGTTGCCGCCACACCCTTACAATAAAGGTCCAGCGGCAATAGGTCAAGCATGACCTCCAATGCCGCCGTGGGCGTGGTGCACAGACACCCAGTTATACCCATACAGGCGGCTCTCTGGATTTTTGACAGCACATCAAGGTTACAGTTCCTCGTCAGTGCCGTCCACCAGTCCGTAGAGCCGTAGCAGAGGATGGGCCGAACTATGGCTGTGTACATCCAGTGTACCACCCTGGGTTTTAATCCCCAGTTTCCGCCAAGTATTCTCTTGTACGTGTAGAAGGCCACACTGGCCTTCTTCACGCGTTCTTGTAGATTAGCCTTCCAGTTCAATTTGGAATCGAGGAACTTAAAGTAACTTGGGCATGTCCTTTAAGGATACATTTTTTTTGTTCCAAAATTTTAAGGGATTTGTATTAGGTAGATAGAAAATTGAATAAAATACGTCAAATGTTCAAAAATGACTTTATTTCATAGGACTCAGTAGACACGTCACGGCTAAAGATTATCTGTAGATGAGAATTAGCTACATTGTCTGGTCACCCAGAGTAAGCACACTCACACATACTAGGCCTAATATTCTGTTACAAAGGCTACCATATAATCCAATTATGCTACTTATGTAGACCGTGTTTAAGTTTACCCAGACCTTTCTCAATAGCTTTCACAATTCACTCACCGTACTCTGTACTTTTTCACTAGTCAATTAATGCACTTTCTTTGCGGATACTGAGGAGACTACAACCTACCTTTGGAATGCACACTTTTACACTGAGTACGCGATGTGAATTCCATGCAGCAAAATCATGCACTTATTAGACATCTAATTTTCGTCAGAGCTATATAATGAATTTTTGGTCATTCTTATGCTACACTCTCGCCTCAATTTAGAATTTAATGATTTTTTTTTTTATTACTCGAGGTACCTTTTTGAAAGTGCTACGCAATAGTTAGGTGTTTGTCTACCCTTTGGTCCTGTTTTAATTTTTTTTTCTTTATTTCTAAACCGCCTTACCTTTGGATCCTGATGACTACTCTTTACAACTTTACATAAACTAAAAGTCCTAATACGCTAACGATATCAAAATATATTGTTAAAGTTGCCATTCTTAGAACGAGGTTCTCTCTAAAGCTTCTATTTTTTTGTTTTTTTTTTATTTTTAATTGTTTTTTTTTATTTTTTTTAACTCTCTTTTTAGTTTTCTTAATTTTGTTTAAATACTGTTTCTTTTTATCATGCATTTTGGCGGGAAAATCGTTAAAATTTGAAAAAATTAGGATTTTTTTTCATACTTTTTTTTATTTTGACGTCCTACTTCTTCCGACGGAAGGTCACAGGAAGGCTGATTGGGCATTCATTGGAAAGCTTAGACGGTTTGCTATCATCTGAGATGAATCCCACCTTGACAGGGTGTATATAAAAATAGTTAAAGGGTGTGAAGTGGAAGAAGTACTAAAAATCTTAAACCCCCCTACCGCCGAAACGACGCGTCTTATCCACCCCTTCACCTTATAATTTTTTGCTTGTCTCCACCTCAGCTATCAAACCCTTCAGCTAGATGCACCAATTATGAAACACCCTGTATTTTTCGTAAATTTGCATTAAAATCGAAAATCTTCCAACGTCACCTCGGTATTACGGCACAAAACCCCCCTAGTGGCAAGAAGTGAGTTACGGTTATTTACATATATTGTTTACGACTATCAATATTAAATCGCACTTCAGACATACTTATACTTCAAGTTTAGTTATAACACCAAAAAATCCTTGAACACACTTCAGTCCCAAATAAGCTCCAAAAATCCCGGAAGATATAACTATACCGCAGATGAATTTAGTAGGTAGTATATATGTATAGTATACTGTTGACAGTGCACAGATTTTATTATATTAACAACAAAAACATCACAATCTAAATTACAGTTTAATCCAATTTAATAGAGAACTACCAGCACTATACATATGTCTAGGTCTTAAGTTAATTTCTCATCATCACCATCATCTCATCCGTCCAAATCATATTTCCGAAGAGCGGGGTAGTGTCTAGTAAAAGTAGCAATTTAAACGGAGCATTTTAAATTTTAATCGGTTAAGGTAGAAAATGATTAAGTTACGCGCAGATATAAATATCCCATCCAGAAACTTAGTTTTGCGATGGTTATGCACATAGCAAGTTCTAGTGAAAATTTTAAAGAACCCCCTAATAGCTGTGCCATAACAATTTTACGACTGCTTAATCCAGAAGACTGTATTAGCTAGGAAACTTAACTCAATCCACCAGCCTGGCCTGGCCATAATGCTATGATAGTATAGTATGCCTGCAGGGTTGGCAATAGTAGTTGTGTGTATGTGTGGGTGTGTTTGTGTGAATCTATATAGTTATAGAGTTGCCGTAGTGTCTACTATAGTATATTTCTCGTAGTCCTTCCTCTCTGCTAAATGTTATAAAGAATTCATGAAATTCAACAAAGTTTTATGAAGTTAGAGCATCACTTAGAGTGTACTGCAGAGAGCTCAGCACCGTCCACTTGGGATCCCGGAAAATATTCCTCCTATATTTCCACCAACCACACTGGGTCCATGAGATATCTACGTGAATAATGTCCTATAATAGCGTTAAAAAGTAGGGCTCACGGAAAAGCCATCACTTTTGACTGAAAGGTTTATATCAATTTGCACTGCTGTACACTACACAGATGTTGACATACATTTATATTTTATTTGCAAGTTACTATCATATGTACAAGCCTATTACTATATATGTAAGTACATCTGTATATGAATCAAAATTAAGCGCACACACATTATCTATGATTTATGCGAAAACTTTATTCCAGTTCATGTTTTGCAATCCTCGCAAGAAAATTGTAAGCATAATATCGTATGATGTCTCTGCTAACTAACTAAGTATAAGTACATAACTTGTGGATAAACACTCTGTTAATATCTGTCTTTTCTCTACTTTTATTGCTATATGTAGTTCGGGGCTATTATAATGGCTACATCTGCCCAACGAAATTTATGACTGCAGTTAACATATTGTGTGCCTAGTAAAATGGTCTCATTTCCTTCACCATTATGTATGTCAATTTTATGAAAGTATTAAGTGACCTATAAACAGCTGTTAGTAAATATCAAATTTAGGTATTTTTTTTACACTTCGTGTGTGTATAGAGATTTCAACATTTTGGCTGGAAGTTATTGCAATTGCAATTAATAATAATAGAGGAGACTGGGGAGAAAAGTAACAGTGTCATGAAAGTAACATGCCCACTTTTAATGCGTACGAACATATTGAAAAGTTTTGTTTTACAGTTCTGATGCGTATGCCGGTGCCGTCTCACATAGGATAGTTTCAGGGGCTACGTGGGTTTCGAAGGTTAAAAAGAAGCATATTTTTATAATAATTTTGTATTTCATAGTCAATATGTCTAGAATATTTTCCCTAAGTTTCAAGTCAATCGAAGTAAAAGTCTACGAGAGAGAGGCTTTGGAAATTATCCTCATTAGGCTAGACCGGCCGGGAGTGACGCAAGTATGTTGAGTCAGCTGCTTAGCTATTGTTTGTTTGTCTCTTTCGCTCTCTTCTCTCACTTTCTAAGGGTCACCCATTTAAATATTTTATTTTAATATGCCCTTGGCATTGCAGCTGCAGCATGATCTTTGGTTTATGGAGCTGGTATTTTTTCATTTTATTCCTACTTAAGACTTTAATCGGTTTTTTCCTAAAAACACTATTACACAAATACTAATGCACCGATCTTATTGAAATTTAGCAAACTTCTTTAAAATAGGATTAACTAGGAACTGAGCGAAGTCCGTTATGGTTTTCGATTACAATTAATTTTACAAGACTATGCGTAGTGTAAATTGTACCAAAAATTGTAATTTTTTGCATACAACTCTGCCAAAAATTAAAATTTCAAACTTTTTTTTATATTTTTTTATATTCTTCTACTTATCTACTAACAGAAAATGAGTTATTCTGACCACCACGAGGACAGTTTTTTTTGTGGGGTCTCCGGAAACCAGATCCCACTAGCTGAATATTCAAAATTTTTGAATGAAAATTTTATAAAATATTCATTAAATGTTGCTCTTTTATATGCTTCAAATTTTAAATAGAATAACTTATTTATTACATTAAAAAAAATATAGAGAAAATCTGCTTTTTTTTTTTAGTCTTCGAAGCCCATGTAACCGCTTCAGCCGAACATTCATGTATCATTTAACTCACTCATTTAATATTTTAATTTTGTACTTTTATAGAAATCCATATTTAATGTGGGTGATTATTTTCCTGTGAGTTCCTGAATAGTGGTTTTGTAACCCTCCTATAATTTATTTCAGCAATTCCTGTATGATTTTCAGCTAATGATATATTTATTTTAAAAACCATTACCGGGGGCAACATGACACTTCGGGGTATTGAGAATACAAGTAAAGCTAGTAATTTCATATAATTAGATATTTACTTATAATATATATTTGAAAATGAGTCTTTATAATAATCATAAGTATACAAAGCTGATATTTATTTGAATTATATTTCGTTGCTTTAACTTTCAATTATGTTTTGTTAGTTTAACAATAATAATGAATATTTAATTAATTTTTTTACAGAGAGCGAGAATATATATTCTTGTTTTTTTCTTATTTATACTAAAACTTGATTCTTGTTGTTATTAAAATCATTTTTCACATAATTTTTTAAAACAAATATCGGCTCAAAGTCGGTAGGGTTATATCCCTCGGCCTTGAGAAGTAGTTCCAATATGGCATGTTACATATCAAATAAAAGGTCTCGCCGAGTACTATCGGGTGGTGTACTATTTTCTGATTCAGAAAACTTTCTAGAGACGTTTTTGTCGCCGAAATGCGCATTTCCATACATATATCCCAGTTACTACATTTCGCATATATTTCTTTCAGGCCATTAGTGCTCTGTTGTTTGTGAATATTTTACTCACGGAGAGTAATTTTCCACGACGCACTAATTCTGAAAAATTACGAGCGTGAAAAAATTCCACTTTTTCACCAAAAAAAACTCATTCAAAATACATCCAATCGTCAAAGTTTTACACCGCTTAATTTAAATAAACTTTTGTTAATAAAATATGTTCAGACCTCAGAATATCATAATGCGTCGTTTAATACATCTTTCATTGTCTGTTCATGTCAGACCTAAAGTTGTATGAAAAGTGGGAATTTCCTTTTATTCTTTCAAAAATTACCAGACCTTTATTTACAAAAAGAAATCTCCTCCCCAAATCCATTACTATCCGACTTGAGGTTTTAAAAATTTACTAACAACATTATTAGTATTAACATTTAAAAAAAAACACGCATTAGATAAAATAAACGGATTATTAGTCGCGTTTTTTGAGGCCATTCCCTTTAACTCGTACATGAATTTGTCTATTTATATATTTCTTTACTATTTTCGACACTCTCGTAGACCCACTTTTCGTCATCACAGCAAGCTGAAATTTGGCACACAGGTTCATGTCGCGTGACAATTGATCTATCAAAATTTTAACCAGAAATTTCCATGGAAAACCCGGAAAATCGGGAAAAATCATTTGAAAATTTGGTACAAATTTGAATAGTGATAAATCCGTTTCAGGAAAAATGCAGATTTCCGATTTTTCCGAAAAAAATTTCCGAAATTTTCCGACTTTTCCGGAAAATTTTCCGGTAAAAAAGTTTTCTAAATTAGTTCCCTATTAACTGGCATCATTACTTTCTCTCCGACAATGGTGAAAACTTGCAGAAAAAATCGAGGAAAATTCATGTAAAACGCTTTTCCAGGGTTTTTCAGACCAAGGAAGCCTGAGTTGCATAAAGTTGCTTTTGTGGAACACTCCGTGGAAAACCCGGAAAAGCGGGAAAATCATCGGACAAATTTTCATCGATATGATTAGTGATAAATCTGTTTCAGGAAAAATGCAGAATTTTCCAATTTTTCTGGAAAATTTTTCGAAAATTTCCGGAATTTTACGACTTTTCCGGAAAATTTTCCGACAAAAAAGTTTTATAAGCAATACGGAATCATTTTTTTCCCGTCCTACTGGCATCAATACTTTCTCTTCAACTATCATGAAAGGAAAATTCATGTAAATTTTTAAAACAAATTCATAGTAATAGGAAAAGTGGAAAACATGGAAAATCGGGAAAATTCATGTTATAAGTTGGAATACAGCTAAAAAGCGCTGTTTAAAACATAATTTGAATTTCAGAAAACCGTTGCAGTACTTCAACGGTTTGATACTCGAAAAATTTTTGTTTTCGGATCAGCACCAAACATGAATTAAAAATTGTTTTAAAATATCTCCATGCAGCACGTAATAACAATTGAGTTAACGTGAAAAAGGCAGAAAATAAAATAAGTAAACAACGAGTTTTCAAACAAAACTGAGGCCAAGCTGTATTGAAAAGTAGAAAATAGAATTTTCTTCACACACAATCACAATCATGATCAATCAGAGGTAATAAGTGATTTGATTCATGAAGAGAAAGAATATTCAAGAGAAATGTCCCAATCAAAAAATCTGAGTCCACCTCTGTGTGTGAAGAAAAGTTTATTTTCTACTTTTTCATGCGGCTTGGCCTCAGTTTTGTTTGAAAACTCGTTCTTTACTTATTTTATTATCTTTCTGAGCTAATCGGGTTCAATTTTATGTACGTAAAACAACAACAGCGTGATCCATTGTTGATCTTTTACGTACATAAAATTGAACCGGAACAGATCAGAAAGATAAAAAAACGCAGTTATTGTCAGCTATTCACGACATTTTTATATAATTTTCTCTGAAACATTGAACATTTCTTTTTAAAATTACCTACAAATCATGCCTCTGAATATAAGGGTAAAAGGCATCTGTCTCATTAGTTTAGTGGTAAGAGCAGTCGTCCGGAAAATGAAATTGATCTCAGCTTCAAAAATTGGACGAGGCGGTTACCTTCTCTCGTGTATTTAATAATTTACTTTAGAATATCAAAAACGAATCTCAAAATTTGTATATTCCATCTATAACTGATTCTAAAAAAATATTAATAAAATTATTTGTTCTTTGAATAAAAAAGAAATAAATATAAATTAAAAAAAATGATATGTACCCCAAAATGCTGATCTCGTCATTATTTACGCTTAGTTCATGGATGAAAAAAATTATCGTTAGATGATCTCTATATTGTGGTTGCTGAGATTTTTAGGGTTGCGGGGGGGGGGGGGGAGGGGGCTGGCAGTCCCAGTCGAAAGAGGTTATCGTCATCAGCTCATCAGGGCGAAATTGTATCGCCTTCCTCTAGCGTTTTTGGAACAAGTTTACATCCGCCGCGAAGAAGAAGAGTAAATTATTTGTGAAAATGTCAAATGTGTTTTGAAGTGTGTAGTGTAAATTTCGGGAATTTAAAAGTGTAATATCTCTGAAAGTTTAAGTTTCCGCTCAAAATTATTTTGATATTCGTAATTTGTGAGTAAATTAGAGCTATAGTGAGTTTGAAGAAAATCGGAGGATAGCCACGGATGTATACTTAAGCCGCGTTTTTATTGTAGACGAATATCCAATGCGATTGAACATGTGGAGTGCTACAAAAACGAAACGTGACCACGAGTACCATTGGGGACGAAATTTCTGAATCCCTACATCAGGCCCTGGATATAATCGCGACATGGTATGGCTAGTTTTATTGTCATGGGCTCGAATCCCAGCTCAACACGGTCCTACTCTTATCTACTTGTCTTATAACTTTTATAGCTTTATAGCATCTCCTACTTAGCAGATTAGCATAATCGGCCAACTTCGCCTCCGTGTTTGGATCTTTCGCCCCCTGCTACACAAAAAAAGAAAAAACAAAAAAAAGAAAGTACGTGCTGCTTCCTTATAAGATCCGCGGTATAAACAGTATCCTTGTCTCCTGTGATTATTTTAATTGGCTTCATATATATCGCGATGCTACTTAAATAAACGCTTCTAACAACCAGTCTCAATTAAAGTCGGGGAGTAGGTCAATAGCTTTTATCTATTGTTATTTGTGTTTTGCTGTTTCATGAAGGGTTAAAGAGCCAAATTTGGATCATAGGTATTTTTCCCTGAAGATTCAATTAAATCCACAATTTTGACATCATGTTTAATACCCCGCTTGTTGTACACTGCTTCAATCACAGTCCCTCTCAAATTAATAAACCTTCTTTCTACTATGTTTAAGCTTAATCCTCGGGTGTGACACACCGGTATATATTAACTCTGAATTATAAAACTAATTGTCAGTGTCAGCAGATAATAAATTGCTCTAGTATAATCCTACTAAGAATTTCTCCATAGACTCAGCAAATTTACACCAAAACTGGCACAGCAATTACACTTCATTTGTCATATTCACGAAAGGTGTGCCAGGTGGGTGTACTACCAGAATGGTATGTATATAAAGCTACCATTTTCCGTATAAGCTATAGAGAATGAGGTTCGCGTGAAAGGGAATTCATGTATTCAAAATTCAACAGGTACTACATATACGTATGTATATATCTACAGAAAAATTCAAAAGTTAAATTAATTCATCTCGCACAACACAGCAAAATGTCTACGAATTTCACGTTTTATCAGATCTCAGGAAAATATCCTTACCACAAGACAAATTCCCATTCATACCGTACCAAAAAAAAAAAAAAACATCCTTGTGTTGCTGTTTTCCTCTATTTTCGACCTTTTGACACGTTTACATGGTTCTCCACTCAACCGATGTTATCTGTACCTTAAAGTCTATGCTGTGTACTACATGAGTAGAGGTATGAAGAAGACATAAGACACACACACACAAATACACACACGTAACCCACCCAGCCTCAAGGTTGGAAATTGAAATGAAAAAGCCGCGTATCTATCTACAAACTCAAGTCTCTACCGGTACTGTGTTGAGTTAGTAAATTCAATTCCCAAAAGACACCGCTTTTCAGAAGCGTAAGGACGACGTTTTGCACATTTCATCTTTTCTTCAAATTGCCTCTGACGACGGTGATATTTGTTGTGCCCAGAAATGGATCAAACAAAAGGATTTCAAACTTTAGGATTTGACTTAAATTGTTTCAGACTTTTCAGATGGATTTGAGTGTGGGTTGGTGGGAGAGGAATTGAAGAAGGGTTAGAAATTTGTAAAAGTGTAACATGTTAGGCGTAATGTATTCATCCCGGATGATACCTCGTATTCTATTTATACAGCATGTTTGGTAAAACTATACATTTAACAGGGTAATAGCTTTCGGTTAAAGGAATAGAAAATTGTATGGGATAGGAGTGCCAATTGCTACGTTTGGGTGGTAGGGTGGGTTTAGTGATTTTTGTCACTTTTTCAGCTAATACCCTGTAAATTTGTTGTTATGACGATGAATCTTATTTCATATTGTAAACCATCCAAGCTTTCCAACAAATATCGAACAATCATTCCACCGTCTACCTTATGTCGCTAGTTATAGTAAGTCAGAGTAAAAAAATGGAAAAATATTCAATTTTTTCCAAATTCAATCAATTTTCCCGCCAAAATTTTTAGTAGCCGTTACATTTTCTTGCAAGAGTTGGAAGCCTCAGAATGTTTCCTTTCCTTTGATTCTACGCACGTGCCTACCTATATGCAACCGTTCTTGAGATAAAACGGTTTATGTATATGATTAATTATTTCGTTAATTGTTCTAATAACGATGAAGATCACGCCTAATGTTATGCAATTCGACGTAAAACTAGCAAAATTAATGAAACTGTGGATCTGTAGCGACGCGTCTGTGTCGGTTCACCCATTTCCGAACTCTTGACCAACTACCGTGTAAACCAGGTAACAGGCTTTTCATAATTTACCGGTAGTGATACTTTCCTGAACGCAAAAAGCCGTAGCTAGGTAGGCTTTGTTTTTTATAACATTTGTAAAAAATTGAAATATTTTTCAGTCTCATTACAACACCCGACTAGATGGTCGAGAAAATAAAAAATCTTTAGCATTGAGCCAACAGGAATTCTTTTTAATTATTTTATGATTACCCCATGTTAGTTCTTTTCGAGAAGTGACAAAAGACAGATTCACGTTAGCAATATAACCGAAACCTACAGGAAGGAATCACGCAAGCAGGAAGAACTGTTCTTGGGATCGTACGGACTCATCATCCTCTGATTACAGCTGCAATTTCCTCAACAGCTTCCTGACGCTCAAACCTCTGTTAAGGCTTGTCGACATCCCAGTCGCTAAACCGGATACTCCGACCTCCAACCTCCAACTTCGAGGTCTAAATGCTGTAAGCCAGCTAGGTCGCAATTGCAATAAGGCACTTCACGATACAGTGGGGTACAGTTTAAAAACGCCCGTCATTATACCAGTTGCCAGGGGCGGTTAATATCAAATCACAATTAATTTTCATTTCTGTCCTAAGCCCAGGGGGGTGATTTGTGATTTTTTGACGTAGCTTAGGCATATATTTTAGTCAAATATTTTTATATTTCACCACAAATTTCTCGTGTTTTTATATTCATCATATTAATTTTGATTTATCCTTTTCATCAACCACAAATTAAACTAAAATGAATTTGCAATGAATTAATGTCAGTATATACGCTTAAAAGTACGATAAATTAGTCAACTGCTTCCGAGGTTGAGACAAAAATTATAAATTATATGGTTATTATACACCAAATGGGATTTCACAACGCATTTTTTTAGTACTGGTGCCCTGGTACTATACCCGAAAAATTCGGCGGTGTTACACCGAAAAACGCACACATCTACATGAGACATGTCACAACTGAATGTCATTGAGCAGCATATATCAATCTTCAACTATTACTCCACCAAATTCATCAGCAATTACGCCAAAATCTTTTAAATTACAATTGTCATAATTTTTACGTTATTCGTGATGTTATTTTTTCCAGAAAATTTCAATCTGACAAATTACACGGATATGAGTTACTATTGCATTCTCATCGCGTCAAAAGTTGTTCCATTGAATTCGTTTTTCATTGATTGAAGTGCATTTTTCTTAAAATATCAATGGAAATCGACATAAGTTAGTTATCGCCGCGATTATAAAGAAATTTTTCTATCAATCAATCTGTCAATCGGAAAAAGTAAACAGACCAGAAGGTAAAAAATAAAAAATATGCAGTTATATTGACTAATTTTAAATGTGTCATCATCCAAAATGGCGGCAAATTTTCTTGCGTTTTTATATATTGTCGAAAAGTCATCTATAATACCTATAACAGTATCGTAAATATTGGAATGCATATTAGTTTTAGTATTTGATTGTTTACAAAATGGCCGGTAATGCTTAGCAGCCCAGTTATGAAGATGCTTTTATTATTTTGTTGCGCCGATTACTCATATACATATATGAAAAGCACACAATTTCGAGTTTAAAAAGTGTTTGTTTCTAAGAAATTGGTCAGCGATCATACATTTTTTTTTGTCTATATAGCCTAGTCAGCGCTAAGCTAAATATAGTATGAAAATTTAGCAAGCTAAAAGATATTGGCAAAAATTTATCCTGAATTTTAGCGAGAACGGTACTAAGGTCAACGCGCTAAATTTGGTTTTTGGGTTTTGATTAGAGATGGCACCACCAGTTAGTCTCCAAAAAATATTTAGCTTGAATTTATCCGCCCGGGCCCGTTCTTTAGCGTGCTAAAAATATTTATTGTCAGAGTTCTGAGATTCGATAAATATATTGACCGGATTTTTGTAGTTAAGTACGGATGAATTGGATTTCTTTTTGTGGCCTATTTTTATTTTTGTTTTTATATTTTTCATATTTCCAAATAATTTTAACTACCTGTTTTTAGAAATATTATGACCGCCTGTTGTATTTCAGTACAAAAATTGCAAAATTCTTCTTCTTGTTTTTGATATATCTTTTCTCTGAGTCTCCGCTGTCATATTTTCGCAGCTAAAGAACGGCCCGCTATTGAAGACCCGCTAAAATTTAGTTTAGCGCGGTCCTTAGTACTAGGCTTATCTGATTTTCCAACGGTAGACGGCAGCGGGAAATTCACTGTCAAAACCAGGCGAAAAATTGGCAGTACAATTGCAATAACAGGCGGTGAGCGGCGATTGTGAAAGAAGAAGATACTGAAATCTCATTTGTTATTAGTTTTGAGCGTTTTGAAACAGATTTTTATCCAGAATATTTTATATTATTTTGAAAGAATTACAATGGACCAAAGTGTGGAAAGGAAAAATTTAAAATACAGAAATTAAATAAATTAAAATCAAACTAAATGCCAAAAATATCACAACCTTACCATTTGTATTTAAGCGTCGCGAAATATCCATCCAAACCAAACCATGTCTTTTTGTCAACTCGTCTATACTGGTTGTCTTTTATGATTTGGCACTTCGTCAATCAATTTTTCATCAAAATCCATTGTTTTGAAATTGACGCGGCGTCTCACAACCTTGAGAAAAATGAATACCACAACAATTTCATTCGTTTGATTTTGTTGGTAGTGCTGTAGTACTGACGGGAAAATTAGAAATTGATCAATCCCGACGGCAACTTCGTCGACGGCTGACCATCACCCGTCGTAATTTGCGCATTTGGATAAGACGCTGTGCTTTTTTAGAAGTTTGACAGCGCCATTTTTTTGTCGTTTGGCGTCGCCCTTCGCAATTGTATTTAAGCGTTGACTTAACAGATTTTGTTTTACGGTTCTTCTAGTAGAACACTAGTTCCATGCATTCAACATCTAGCAACCCGTTGATTTTTCATAGCGACACTGCTTCAAGCCTGAATTATTGAAAAATTTTACGTTCGTATGGAAGCATTAAATTTTTTTAGAAATACACTTGCAAATTGTTCTTAAGAATTTGAATGAATAATTCACCGGCAACGGTCCAAACGAATTGGTGGATTGATTCTGGTTATTCGCTCCTTCGGATAGGGGCACAAGCATTCAGTTTTCTTAGAAAGATCTGAACAATTTTCTTTAGATTTTTCATGCATTATTGTCGGCGGACAATGGTTCCAAGGAGTTATATAGATTCAGGTGCCTTGGCTGATGTGGGTCGCTAAAGATATTTATGAGCGTTGGCAATCGTACATTTTGTTCTAAGAAATTTACTTGACAATTTTTCTTTCGAATTTTTATACACTATCGGTGGCTGAAAACCATCAGTTGGATTGATTCGAGTGCCGCTCTAAAGTTAATTCTACAATTTTTCTTCAGAATTTTTAAGTTGGCGTTAGTTGGCGTTGCTTTGTTTATACTTTCGTATTAATTCAAGTTGAGTTGTTTAATTTAACTTCACGTTTACTTTTAATTCATAGTTAGCGATGGAGGTAGATAGAAATAGTTGCGAAAGTGGAAAGCAGAAGACTGATAAGACCATTGATAACTTTTTTTTAGAAGAAAGCAAGATTAGTTAAGTTCCCATCAAAAGAAATAGTCAGGTGACATATCATGCACTCCTATTCCCATTCCTCTGAATGTGAATCAAGGTGCAAGCTCTCACTCTCAGTCATTTACTTCACCCATGACAGAATCGGTTGCGTCTCATCTATTTCTACAATTTTAGCACGAGAAAGAGTATCTGGATATGAGTCCTTAATGTCTGTCCACTCTGAGATCGATGTTGATGTGGATAATATTATCGACAGGTTTTCCAAATCAAACCGAAATTGGGTTTTGTGATATCTAACTTAATTATGATTAAAAAAAAAAAAAAGGGACTACTCCCGACTTTTTCCTCCCGACTTTTTCCTCCCGCTTCGAACATTAGAGTTGTGACCACCCCCCCCCCCCCCCCAGGCTCCAGGTCTGGATACGCGCCTGTCTGAGTCCATGGCAAAATTATTTTCTTAATACAAACAAACAATGCTACTGTCAAAATAAAATGCCAACCTTCCCAAATACTTTTATTTTGAATTTAAACCGAGGGATTGCACGGCTTAAACTCTAGTTTAAAATGGCGGTTAAACTAAACTGTGAAACCCATTCGTCGAGTTTAAACTACATATTTAGTTCAAACTCAGACTGTGAAACACTAGAGCAATACAAGTGGTGCTTCGAAATAATATTTTTCAATTTGTAATGTGACGACAGAAGATCAAATTCACCATACAAATACTTACAGTCGTGTGGTTATCAAGAACCAAGAAACACGAAACACAAAGTCACTACTTTGATCGTATTGTCATAGAGATAATAAGACCCAATTCCAGTCCACAAGCAATTGCAAGTCCATAGGACACCCAAATAGCACCGCCAGTCTTATTGTCAGAGGGACAATAGGCCACACCATATCACAGCTGCTTGTTTCTACTTGTTTATTTCGTAGGATCCGGACCATAGAATGGCGTCCCTAGAACGACCCCCAGACGACGCAGCGTCCATCAAGCACTCAGCTTTGGAAAGACAATACATCCTTACGGTTTGAAAGAAGGCAGCTGCAAGAACAGTTAGGGATGCGCGAAACTGCCAAGGGAGGATTCAAGCAAGGGAAAAGCCGTACACATGCTTTGTGCAGAAAGAACACAGCTATTCTAAACGCTGATGATTGTGCATGTTCGTAATGACGCCTGGAATTAGTACTTTGGGAAGTTATAAGATTACTGGCTGTAGTCTCAAACCTCTGCAAACTTGAAGAGCGGATCATAACCTTCTCGTGGTCCACTGCCGTCCCTCATGTGCTAATATGATTAAGCCCGAACGGAGTAACCAGTCTCGTATAAGGATCAGCATGAAGATCAACTGGAAGTACCCATGACCTTATGATCATGGACTACGAAGCCAAGCCAATTTTGTAGCTGACATTGCTAACTTGGTACCACGGGGCTTAGGAGGCCCTGGTAGCGGTGCTAATATAGTAGTGCTATTCGCCTCAACGTGGATAACGTGGTGGTTGTGGTGGCCTGCGGGCAGTGACAGATTGTCTGAGTCTGTGTGACTTAGGCGGATATACTTCTTTGAACAAGAGTATGTCCTTTATATAAAATTGCATACTGATTCCAAGGATCTGAAGGATAGTGGCTTATTAATGTATGCTTAGATATTTGGCTTTCGGCGTGTAGTTGCGCTAAGTCAATCGGGTGCCGTGACCCAGAGGTCGGCAGAGATTTTAGACGGGTCTCGCTTCGACTAGTAATGTAAATGTGAAGCATGCACTGACATAAGCTGGTACTTATCGAGACAGAATATAATATACTATGTGTCAAGAGGGCGCTGATTGTTGTAACTAATCCGTGCATTAAGACTGCCGTGAGATTAAGGCTAACAGCTAAATGCTCACGTTAAGCCCCCGACAGATTTCTATTCTGTAAGAAGTCAAGCTGAACAGTTGACCGCTTTCAAGATAACGCATCCTAACTATTATAAGGACAGTCAGACCAAATCGTTGGTCTCCTTAGCACTTCTAACATAAAGTGTCCTATAACTGTCATAGAGATAATGCGATCAAACCGTTGCTCGACACGAAGACCACCAAGCTATTCCACGATTCAGATCATTAGTCTGAATTTTTAAAGCCGCTCCACTTCAGGCAAGTCAAGCAAGCGGTGCATCCAGCAACTGGCTCACACTCAAAATTACCGATATCACTAAGACTAGCTATAGATCATTAAAACTGATTTATCCCAAAAACGCTTGCATGTTGTTAGGTACAAATGAAAGGTAACACTCTGAGGGTTGCAAATCTTTTTCAAAGATGTAACGGTTACCAGACACTTTAGCGGAAAAATCGTTAAAATTTCAAAAAATTAGGAACTTTTTCCATTCTTTTGACTCTGACGTCCTATAACTAGCGACTTGCGGTAGAGGGTAGACATTTATTGGAAAGATTGAACGGTTTACTATCATCTGAGATAAAAGTTATCTTCATAGTTACAGGGTGTAATTACCCTGCGAAATTATCTATACCAAACACCTTGTGTAATAGAAGCTCTTATAGAATCTGTCTAGGATGACTTGTTAGAATTATAGAAGCAATTTTATCTTCTTGGTTATTCAATATCCATTCATACATCAGAAAGAGCATATGCTAAAATTAATTTCCTTTAAAGTAAAACATCTTTTGGTAATGAAAATTCAATTATATAAAAAAAAAAATCAGAATCTTCCTTAACAACATCAGCAGAATCCAAAAATAAAATACATTGGTCAATTATGAAATTTCAAAGTTTATATGCAACCCCGGAAAACCCTATATAATTCCCTTATCCAGGATTTAATTCCATCGGGATAGATACAATTTTATTTTATCTAAATGCGGATGGACAGGCATTCGTTCGTGAAACCCCACAACCGTATAATTACCCTCAGAAAATTGAATTAGACCCTTTTGATGGAAAGGGAAATTGCATACTTCTAAGGTTTCCTATCCTATTTTTAGTGCTGGGAAATTAACCTAATTTGCAAAGTAAAGTTTTAAGGCTCCGCTGTTAATTGGGATCATGCCTATCATGCTGCTACTGAGCTGCTGTTTCGCTTTCTGACGTTACCACCGCCTACAATTAATTTATTGCCCTCTTGGCTGGCATCTTTTTTACTTGGATTTTAGTTTGCTTCACTCATGTATTCTAAAAAAACTTGCATTACATAAGTGTGGGCGTTTAATTGCGATTAATATTTATGAAGAAAGATATTACTTTTCTGATTAGGATAATATAAAGATAGACGTAGAATGGAAAAGATTTAGAAGGCTTTATTTTCAAGAGAATTTTGTTGGGAATTTTTGAGTGAATTTTCATAAGGACCTTTGTGGCGTCGGATTTAATTTCTTTCGAAACTTTCTATGTCTCTCTCCCTCTCTCACCCGCTGCCTCCCTCTCTATTTTCTCTTTTTGTGCGGGTCCCTATTTCGCCGCCTTTCATTTCATTTTCATTTCTAAAAGGTAAAAGCTAATTCATATCATATCATATCATACATATATTTCGAAAATTGTACACAAGATTATGGTCTTATATTTAAGTACAATTTAATATGAATTCGGGAAAGAAAAAATAATAATGAAAACTTAACAGTAATCTAAGTACTACTACTAACTTATTTAAAAAAAGATAGGTTACATATTAAAGATTATAGTTTAAGAAAAAAAAAGAGACAAGAACATAGTAAAATATTGTTTACAATTTAAAAATTTGAAAACACAGAAAAAGAAAGATTAAACAACAAACAGGAATTTACAACAACTGGATAAGGCATTAAAACTACTGTCATCAAAGTGGGAAACTACTAATGAGCTTTTTAAATTCGTTGACAGAGATTACGCGACGTATTTTAGTAGGCAATGAGTTCCATAGGCGAGCAACCTGGACAAAGTAAGATCCTTCAAAGGTTGATGAATAGAAACGTGGAGTTTGTATGATACATCCTCTCTGAGATTGCAAGAATTGAATACCGCCAGAAAGATACTCAGGCACACCCCCATGAATGAGGTTATACAGAAACACGAGAGCCTTTCGCTTGAGATGTGTGTCCAAGGAACAGCCAACAATCGATGATCTGTAGGACGTGATATGTGTCGACCTACGTAGACCGAAGACAAAGCGTACACAATCATTGAAGGCAACTTCAAGTTTTCGTTTGCAAACTGAGTCTAGCTTAGGACAGATTAGGCTTCCATGGGTAAAGTGGAGCATAAGCAGCACCCTAACCAGTCTCAGTCTGAGGTTCGCAGGCAGTATATTGGCAGATAGCCACAGTCTTCTTAAACCACCATATATTTTACCAACTGTGGTCTTAATGTGATCACAGCATTTCAACCGGGTGTTGAATTTCACTCCCAGATTTGACACACTATCAACAAAAGGCAGGGTCACATTATTGAGGATAATAGGAGGAAGATTTTCACTATCCATGTCCGAGCTATAAAAAGCGATACATTGTGATTTACTAGCATTGAGGAGCAGCTGATTGTCTCTAAACCATCTGCAAATTTCAGATAGGTCATCGTTTATTCTGCTAATACAGTCCTCTATAAGGCCAGGAGGCCTGCTTAGGTACAGCTGTACGTCGTCCGCATAGAGATGTAGATTAACGTCATGGACTATATCATTAAGGTCATTTATAAATTTAAATGGTTTATCTTTTCTGCAAATTTTGATGTAATGCAAATTTTATCAGATTCAGGTAGACCCCTTTTGATTTTGGATTTCAGTTCATCCTCTTTAAATTATTTTTGTTTCTATTTATTTATTTATGTGTTTTTAGTAGCTCTTTGCGTAAACGCTGTCTGTATCTCTATGTGGAGATTTTGTTGAAAATAATGTCATTAAAGTCCTCTCGAAGAGCTTCGACACCGCTGTTAGGCTCTTTATCGCTGATTTTATACGCGTTCAGTTCTCTCATTAGATATGGTGTTAAAATTACAAAATGCTCCTTCTTTTTTTATGGTATATCGAACACAAGGTATTCCCATTAAAATTTTGACACATTGCAGCTGATAGCCTGTGACGTGTTTCAGTGACTAACGTATGTACATTTTTATAGGAAAGACAGAGAGAGGAGAGAGAGTATTGTGTTCTCTGTACCGCACTTTCCTATACATTTCACAATATTACGTTACCTAATAGGGGAACATGGTTCGCAATTGGAATACCTTGTATTGGTCTACACCGCTCTGTAAATATGCGGATTTTTTTTTTAAACTATTAAGGATGAAGTGGGGTGTTGGTGTTTAATTTCTTGAACCTGACATTGGTTAGAAGTACTCACTTTCACTTAGAAGGCACACCACTGCCTGCCCGGCTGAAGTCTTCACCATCACAATGGCAGCGAAGATAAGCTGTCTATTAACAACAAGTGTTCCTTCAGTGAGTTCCTGGGCACATGGGGATCATGAAGAATAAAAGGGCCGTAGGACTACAAAACTTTTTCTTGACCGCAGCTTGCTTTACGCTCAGCTAACAAGGATGGGAGTTGCTGACAGTTGCTTGGAAGGAGACACTTTCTGTGTGTTTGTCCGGCCTTTGTTGGAAGCAGCCTGGATACGGTTGAGACTGCTCTCATCGATGAACTAGAAAGCTTACCTCACCTATACCTGATGCGCTTCATTAAGCGGACAGGAAGTCTTTGGAGAGAGGACTTTTCTTTTTCTTTTTAAGCAGGTTAGCACAATGGGCCGCCTTGGCCTCCGTGCTTGACATCTTTCGTTTCTTGCCTTCAAAATAAAAAAATAAATTAAAATAAAAAAAGTGGTTGGCCTAATTCTAATCCCGAAGTTGGAAGAATTGACTTTCATCACTGCTGGATGAGGTTATCAACTATACACCTCGCTCTTAAAAATAGAAATTACAATGCGGTCAATTCAAGCCCTTATAATAAGGACTGTCTTTTGTTTACTAATTAATTCACGTTGTGTTATCAAAGTTTGCCGTTTTTGGAACTCAGTTCTTCTTTTCATTTCTGGAAGCTCCCAATCAAAGCTATGAATGAAGCCTTTCTCATGTTGTGAGTTCAAAAACTACTTATAGGTACTACTCCTTGGTCGTCATCAGAGTGTGGAGTATAAAAAAAAATTATCAAATCTCGACACAAATCCTTCGACACTTTCCTTTGTTGAATTTTTGTTTGAGCTATTAGAGCACTTCTGCAGTACTGTTCATTCTTGATAAAAAATTTCCAACTTCGTGATGTGGTTTATTTAATTTTTTTTTTAATCCGGCCAGTCCTTTTGACTATTATAGCCTCCACCTCTCCCATATTACCTATTGCCTTACCTATCAAACATGTCCTCGCTCCTCTCCCTTCTATTCTTCCATCAGTAACGCAATATCTACCATCGGGTTATAAACATTTATAAGGTTTTTAGTCTTAACAGAGGCGTCAGCCCAAAAAGAACATCTATGACAAAAAAGAAAATGGCCTCCTCGAATACTTGCTTTTCCTCGACAGATGGCAGTCCCATTATTACCTATTGCAGGCTAATCATCCATGCCATATCGAAAATATATGGACAATTTTAAGAAATTGAAAGAAAAAAATCGATAACGAATTGATAACAAAGTCAAAGTTAGATGAAAAATGGTGGTTATCTGGATAGAAGATCTATGCTCTGTTATGGTAGCATAGGAGTGACTATGTTTTGGACGTGAAGTCCATTCTGTCAGCATGCACTGACAGCTCACTCTGTGAACAGCGTTGACACAGGGCGGCACGCTTCCACCTCGGCTAGAGTGGGAGAGCTGTGGAGTGAGTAAACCAAATACCTGGCGCTGTAGTTTTTTAAGTATATATTTAAATGGTAGGCTAAGAAAACATCACTGTAGGTCGGATTAGGATTAGGTCATATACGTCAACCTCTTATGTTCTGTTTAAGGCTGGTATGCCAATAAATTTAACTACAAGTTAATCTAATGACGGAGACCTAGCTCCCCTAACTACTCTATAGCATGCTTATAACAGATGGCGCTTTTTATTTTTCCTTGATAATCTGAATATTGGTAATCTACGACCTGATATCACTGTTTAGCTTATTGACGCTGGAACTTTAAGTTTGGAATTTTTCTCCTTTCTGTTGTCGAGACAGCTACTTGCGTCAACCTATCGGGTGATTGCCTGCAGTCCAGCGGTAATTCATACTGTTATACCTTGCCCTTTTGTGAGTAATTTTTTGTAGCTTGATAAAATGTTCCTTTTCAGAGATGTCTAAATATCGTTTTATTGGGTTAAGGAAAGAGGACGATTAATAGAAAATGAGTAAATTATAGAATTTTCTTAATACGTACCTACTCGTGATTAATTTGGATTCGGTCACTGTGGCTGAAAGCTGAGGTCGCCGATCCTTGGTAATAAAGCGAAGACAATGCTTCGTTCTCACTATTGGATATCTGCTCGTGGTTTTGTTTTAAGTATTCACTTGCACTTGAAACAAATTACACTCACATAGCGACTTGACAGCCTTTTCCGACATCACGGATACTTCTTCTTTTCTCAGACCTTTTCTCCCATCCGCCAGGTATTACTCACACAGCATAGTAAAATTGGCAGTACAATCGCAGTGCGGCACAATGTGAGCACTGCTGCTAGCTGTCAGTGGCACAGGTGTAGCATACTGCATCATGTGGTCCTGCGACCCCAACAGCTTCCAATGAGAATGAAGAAGATGAAGGAGGAGCAAAAAATATATGTGTAACAGGTAGATTATAGGCAAGCTAGATAACCAGATATCATGCAAGTTAGATACGCTCAATTTGAGGTCCTACCCTTCTTAGCCTTACAATAACAAACTACAAATCAATCAATCGATTCACTTCCCCTCTTATACATAGATACTACTTAAAGATATATGGTAACCCTCCACACACAGATGATTGAATTCATCTAATCTTTGACTAAATAAATTTAACTTTATCATCCCCATAAAAAAGATACATTATGCACATATGTCTGTGTAAAAGTTGGCAACAAACTCATTCTCGTCGAAAAACTCTTCAGGGGCCACATTTATTTTCACATATTTTTTTTCTCCTTCTAAAAACTTTTTAAAAGTTCATTCATGATTCAAATTTGATCCCTGATATATGATAGAATGTCAAAGTGCCCAAAAGAAACCTCTTAAGTTCAACAAGTTACCTACCAGAAGAACCACATAAATCATCCCTTTTTATTTGTTCGTATGTTTCCTTTCATATAAAAGTTATAGTGCGTCCCTAGTAATACATATATTTACCTACCTACATACATAGATAAACATATATTGAATAGCATCAGAAAAGCATACCTAGATAAGCGGACAATCGTTACTGACAGCATAAGTAAAATGCTCCTTTACGACATGACCCCCTCCCTCTTCTGAACTAACTCGTAGTCCTTCCGGCCAGCCAGGATTGTCAATGGTGCAGAGTTGATACTTTGATATATTACGTCCGTCCTGTTGATCTCCAAGTAGAGAGTCTTTCCTTGCTCAGCGGATTCTTCATATATTTTTGACATGAATTCAAAGAGCACCAGTGATTCACCACGGACTGGATAGAGATAGAGATGATGAATGACATCAATGAACAGAGGATGACAAAAACGAGAGTTATCAATTACGGACAATGCTATCGAAAGATATAGGACACTTAAGTTAGAGGTATCCATAAAGAAAGTTTATGGGGGCGTAGTGAGTTTAGTAGCGGCGGAGCTCTTTTGTTATAGATAAATGGAAAATGATATAGAACCGATTGAGGATGTGGTGTATCACCATCTAAATAACTCCCTTGTGAGAGTTTAGGAACCAGTTGATGACTATTTACTTTTTTTTTAAGGGAATAGATGCATGTGTTTTTCTAGGCCGTATAAAATTTACCATGCCCTTCTGGGCCGGCTGGAACTATGGAAGCCTAAATTTATTTGAATCTAACTTGTAATTTTATTTTATATCTCGTTCCCATTTTATGTATAGGTTGTGGTCCGGGGCGTCGAATGGATGAGTTTTTAATTGCTAAAATGTGGAGTTCGGACGACAGGATAAATATGATTTTGTTTTTGTCTTTTTCTCCTTAAATTAAATTCAGATTTTATCATGTGTCCAGTTTACATAAAGTGGGATAGGTACAGAAATGTCGATGTTGATTTATTGGCGGTTTGATGATGAATGGACACCAGTGTAAATTGGTTTTTGCTTCTGTTGATTTAATTAAAGTCTGTGATTCAATATAAAAAGAGCTGTAAAAGAGCCCAAATTTTTGGAGTATCTTAAAAGGATTTTTATTTTTCAAATAAATGCCAGTCATAAAGTTCTATACTAAATCTCTAAAAGTTAAAATGAACCTTAGTTCAAGGTGCCCTTCTCCTATATCCGTACAAACCTTCAAACGGTCAGGTCACTTTACGATGGAATTACGGATGAAATTCATTGGTATTTTTGTAAATTTTACTGCTCCTTGCTTTACGTAGCGCAAATTTGAATATCGTTTACAGCAGGCTTTGTTCTCTAGAATATAATCATTACTCATAGTCCAGGGACTATAAATCTGAACTGGGCGACGACAAATCTTCAGCAGCTATGAAATCTGGCACATTGTTTCTTAACCAATCCTATGGAATGTCCAGTGCCGGATCTAGGAAGGTTTTGAAGGGGGGCAAAGACGTTAGTTACCGCCCCCTCTAACAACGATCTTTATTTGGGGCAAATTTTGCTACAGTTCCAGGGTATACTCGGCATATATGTATATGATAGATGACCTATTTAAACTGCATGCCCTGAAACTAGGACCAGAATTGTTAAAAACAATTTGGATTTGAAACAATTGATTGTTAAATAAAAAGAATTTGAGATTCAAACAAAAATTAAGATCCATTATAAATCTGAAATGTATCGTT
This sequence comes from Dioctria linearis, assembly GCA_963930735.1. Classification (NCBI taxonomy): domain Eukaryota; kingdom Metazoa; phylum Arthropoda; class Insecta; order Diptera; family Asilidae; genus Dioctria; species Dioctria linearis. Next base: position 10,927,214 of record OZ005743.1, on the reverse strand, counting down.
AGAATCTCAAACTGTTTTAAAATAAAATGAAAATAAAAAATGGTATCATTACAATTAAAGTTTATTTTATACCAAAGACAGACTTGCAATTATGTCAATTGCAATATAAAATTCCAGAGAGAGACACTTGAGGTTTACGATACTAAAAATTTAATTAGAGAGCTTACATTTGATTTATCTCTTGATTTGTCATTTGACTTAACAAAGTTCCACGCACATGCGAAACGCGAGCAAATATTGTGAAATTACTTTTCTTTATGAAAAATAAAAACGAAATAGACACTTCAATTTAACAAGTGTCAAATATTATATGTCAGAAAAAGTTGTAGCCACAATTGCAGTATTAAATTCGGTTCTAAAAGGTTCGTGTATTAAATGGTTATGGTTTATAACTGGGGTTATATTGCAATAAACTCGTATACCGCGTACGTTTTTCGCAATTTAAATATTGAGCTCTAATGTACTACATACTGAGTGTACACCGAGCATATGTATGTATACCGAGAATTTTCTCAGTAAGTACATAGAGACAAACTTTCGGTTGAGCGCAAAATGCAATATTGAAATTGAAAGTCTGTTTCCGGCATTATTAACACAAGGATAACAAATTAAAAATTTAATTATGTTAGAGATTAGTTTTTTATTTTTGCCGCTTTTCGATATAAATCGTCTTGGTTAAAACTACTAAAATTTGAGACGGTTTCAAAAACTCTGGGTAGGAATTCTGGAAAACTGCTGTTCAGGTTGAAAGGATTTATGCAATTTTTTACTCAGATTCAAAAGCCTTAACTCCGGCTAAAATGGCTAAATTTAGCTGGCATAAAAATAATGTATCGGTAACTCTGTGCTTGTGCCTACTTTTTTATATTCTGTCTACATTCGAGGTAGGATTGATAGATGATGGGGAACATAGGGTTGCTAGCCACATTTGTACAATTTTTGAATTCATTTCATAAGGTACAATTTGAGAATTTAGCGGAATTTTTACTTTAATTAGCTTACAGACTTAAATTTAATAGATAGTAAACTGATTGACTATATAAGTACAAGCATAATTGAAAGTCTGATATCATACTTTCAATTATGGGAGCTTTTAGATTCCGGAAAGAAGACTGAAGTGTTAAGTATGGTCTGAAAAATTTTACAATTCTTGTAATTTGTTTTTTTTTGCTCGTTTAGTTATGGCTTCAGAAGTCCGTCGTATTGCCGTCCCCTTACAACTATTGAACACATCCTAGCCTAATACCTTGGACAGACTGTGTCCATAATGACTTAATTTGAAATTCAGTCATTTCAAGGAAATGAAGGGATGACAGACTATGGACGAAAATTATTTCATTTGGAATGTCATTGACAGTTCCTCAATGTGAGTATAAATATCATGGCAGAGTTCAACAATTTAATTAAATGCTATCAAGAAAAATTTCGAGTATTTACTGTATAGTTGCAAAGTATTTAGTATAAGACAATTTTCAATCAACGATCCCTCAACCTGATGTAGGGAAGGCCGGAATTTTTCTTAGAAATTTACTGGAATTTTTTCCCTTAGAATTGTTATGCATTATTGGAGGCCGACAACGGGTGCTTGGGCCACTAACAATTTTTTTGAGCTTAAATCAGCAATAAGCATTATTTCTTTTTAAGCTGGCCTCCCACGGCCAGTGATTTCACGTGCCGCGCCGCGCGAGCACGAGCCAATGCGCCGTAGGAAGGGTTCAAGATGGCGCGTGTTATAGATCTATGTTGAGTGAATGACTTACCCGGGGATTACACGAGTCAGTAGAACTGACACTGACAGTGTTTGACACTTACACAGGCTCGTGTAAAACCCTACTGACTATTTTTTTTACTGACCAGTCTGTACTGGCAAGATTTCTGACGAGTCAGTACGGACTAGTCAATAAACTGTCAAACATACAATTAAGATGGCGGAAATTGAAAATAAAAGGTAGATGCTAGTGGAAATTTGTGTTTATATATTTAATCTTCTCTCTTTTGAGTGGGAAATGACTGAAAAGTGTTTAACATACATGTTATTGTTTATTTTGTAGAGAATAAAGACGGATTAATGAAGAAATCGTTACATATGCATATAGAAGAGGAATGTCTGCACCGCTTGACTACTTTTTATTATGAACTGACTGGTCAATTGATCGAACGCAAATCGTTTTTTATCAGTAAATTTAACAGACAAAATCAGGACTGTCCGTCAGCTCTATTGACTCGTGTAATCGTTGCGTTAGACGTGAAGTCCAGACTGCCAGCATGAGCTGACAGATCACTCGGCGGACAGCGTTGACTGAAGGGCGGCACGCTAGCTCGCCTCGGCTATTGGTGGAGCGTGTGGGGAGGTTCCACGAAAACCTGCCGCTGCCGCCTGCCACAAACAAAAAAAATTCTTGCCTACTTACAAAAAAACAAAAGCCGGCACACATTCGGTCCTGAAGGGACCCTTACGTCACTTACCTGCCTTCCTGCATGCCCCAACCACCCAACTGACTCTGAGGGCAGATATTTTCAGAGTCCCTTTTTGCCTTGAAAAGTGAAGTTGAGGAGTGAACCTATTCAACCGTCATAATAAGAGGGCTCCGCGAGAGAGAAAGAGGAAACATCCTATTATCGCATCATAACTACGTTATACAAATTCATTTATTTAAATTTAACTGCAGCATTCTCGGTTCTCACAATGGATTATGGCGTTAACATAACAATGCAATTGATAATTTTGCTTTTTTTTCTATTTTTATTTTATGTATATATTTATGTATGTTTCTCCTTCTTCGATATTTACAATAAATCTGTTATTTGTGAGGGATCTCTTGTTATAAAGATTAATCAAAAGAATTTTTCTTACTTTTAATTTATATACCTATAAATATTAAAAACCTGCGATAGCTTTTCATTTTTTTCATAAGAGAAAGCATGCATTTGAATGCATACATGTTTCTAAAGGTATAAGAAAAAGATATAAGAGAACAAATCTTGAGACTTTTTGAATGGTAATATTCTATTTTTCAAATATTATATCTAAAAAAAATATGTACATAAGCAAAAGTATCATCTATAAGCAAGATGAAAATCAGTCAAAATTTTGGAAGCGATCACCGTTGTTTCATCTTCCTAACTTACATTGTATAATGTAGAGATATACATAAAAAACTTACATATTTACTACGTTATACATATATATTTATTTTTACTTTATGTCAATTTTGACCTAATTTTGAGACATAATTTTTGACTAATCACTTGGTTTTTGTTTGTGTATAATACTAAAATTTTGTCCTCGTCAGAATTTCAAATTTCACTGAACTGACAACCTGACTTAGTGCACCCAATAGGTCAGCAAAACGAAAATAGACAAATTTATAAATATTACTCACCCTGGTTCCAATCCTTGAAGGCCTTCCGGAGCTGAACGCAGGTTAGGTGAAAACCAATTAATAGTGCCACCATATTTATTATTTCTGTTGGGCGAACTTTACGTTACTATCTGAAACCCTACTCCTCTGCTATTGCTTATCCTGATGACAACAATTTCGTAAGATCCATGAGATGATCGCTTCGAATATCGTACAGAACCGATGCTCATTCTAAAAGTAAACTGTTTCGGACTACATTCATATCTGTCCGATACTATCTAATGTTGACGTAGCGTGTACGGATAAAGTGATGTCTAAAATTATGTATTGTTTATGTATTATCTAATTAAAATTCACAAAAAAATCGTAGCACAATGTTGGAAGATAAGAATAAAGATGAAACTCCGAAAAGCGCTTGCTATAGCTCCGATTCGACAACATTAACATCTGAGTGGAGCAATTTCCTTCCTCGTACCAGTACTAGGAATTTGGAGAATTTGCTTTATCCAAACCATAATCATGTATGAGGAACAGCGATCTAAATCTTGCATGTAATGTAACGGCTATACGCTTTAATACCCTGTTGTCGTGAATGCTTAATAACTTTGTAATCCAGGACTGGATGACAATTACACTTGGCAAACCATTTTCATCTTGCAAAAAAATTGAGAAGAATTTGTCCTTCAGCATATTGATGTGGAAGAGATGTAGACATTGATTTAGATAACGGTTAAGACGGGGAAGAACAACTCGATGAGGCCACTAGCTGATTTGTTTTGGTTTGAAATATGGTCTTCCTATTACAGCTAACTGAGATGACGTCCTATGATGTTAAAAGACTTTAGATAAGTTCATATTCTTGTTGGCCTGGCAGGCTAAATTTCTACGTGCTCCTGTCCGCCGTTTCCGACGAGGAAAATTGTTGGTTGAAACTTTTCGAACTAAAATGTGATAGCAATATATATAAAAAACTTTGCACAAATAATATAGGCTTAGTTTCGCGAGCGTTCTCGTGAAACTTCTTTCGTCTACTCCGTTCTACAGCTTTTCAACTTTCCTTTTCAGCGGCGTGGTTGAGTTTTTCTCTATAATTTCGTCGATACTTTCCTCTGTCTATATTTTTCTTCTAATTTTTCAGCAACACTTAATGCTGATTTCCTTTATAACTACCGATAATATTTTGTATCGTTCACTACTTTGCTTCTATACCACACACTTTTTCAGACAAGATGTCTCCCTCTTCTTCTTTTTTCTCACTTTTTCCGCCACCTTTTCTATCTGGCGCGATGAAGTTTATTAGGTCGCATTCGGTGTATATACACAGATAGCAGTCCGTGCTTTCATGGCGCAACTACTAGTCCCAGTGTAGCATAATGCTACCTGCATTATGCTACGACCATAACACGCGTCCGATCATATTTAGGGTCGGTAACTTCAAAGCTGCGGCTTGAGCTTGCCCAGGGTGCCCGTGGTAGCCCGAGCTGCCCTGTCATTTTTCATACAAAAGCGGCTGCAAAAACAGTAAAAAGTAGGCATCGTGCCGCCAATCAGCTCGGGCCAACGTCCGCCGAGAGAAGTGTATAGGCGTAGCACGTCCCGGCACGTTCAGGCGCGAGTTTGTCCGCACTAAATGGCTTGGCTCGTGAAACCACGCGCTGTGGGAAGCAAGCTTCAAAAATTTACAGAAAATCTTACGGCAGAATTTTTATTCAGTTTGGTGGCCGACTGGAACTGGAGCTATTTTCAGATACAAACGCATGACAAATATTATGAAAAACTTCCAGTAAATTTCTAAGAAAAAATTGCGGCCGAGGTCGAGGCATCGTAGATTTTATATTGGAGCGTGGCATTGCTGGCTTACCCTTTCGGTACGTCTGCAGTAGTAGCGCCTCTACAATACAACAAGTAAGTAAGTCAAACTTCGTTTCGCAATCACTCGAAACTACAAATCGGCTGCTGAACATTGCAACTCGTTCGTGTGCCTTACATTAAACTTTTCTAGCATACAGTTGTGTTGGTCAGGACAGTCGACTATGTACTCAATATAACGTCGGCCTTTTGTGCCTTTGTGTTATTTAATTTATTTTGTCAATCCTGTTGCTTATACATATATGATATATTATATCTAATTCATTCTGGATCAGGCTCTATACTACGCTTAATAAAAAGAAGAGGAAAACTACTCTCACTTTGCTTAATCGCTTTGCTATAATTAAAAAAAAATGTCCCCTTGCCAATTACACGAGATAATTAGCAAGATTCTAACTGTTATTTACTTGATTACTAGTTTCTAATTCTTATTTACTGTATTAGATATGTAATTCCTAGTCAAAATCTGTGAAATGAATTATTTTTAACCCAATAGTATAAAAATTATTCTGTGACGTCATAAATTTACTGTGCCATCTACATTTCATATCTCAAACATAATTAAATGACAACCTAAGCTCAAACCTTGAAAAGGTTTTTGTACAGAAAAGCTTGCGACACGAGCGCTCGATAACTCAACACTAGCGCCACGAGTTTCGATACTTCTCGGCAATTGGCGGTTGGCACCCTCAATCGGATATTGGTTTTAGCCTGCGCTTGAAAACCCGATCCAATTCCGCTACGTGAATGTAGATTCTATATTCTATGAAAAATTAGTAATGCCTAATGCCTAATGTTGTGGCAAGTTGTCAAATTATTTGTGAAATTTGACAGTTTCGAGTATTTTTGGTAAAAATAATTAAAAATCTGCAACTATAGCAAAACTTTCATAGCAGGTAAATAAAAAAAATTAGAGCGTTTAAACGTTCAAAAAGACAAATCGTAAACAAGAAAATCATCCAACTTTAAGCCACACAACAGCACTGGAACGTCTAATTTACATGAATCAACAAAGTAAAATTTTTACAGAGATCCCAAGGAAAATTGAAATTGTTCTTTAGTTATCATAATATTTCCGGGAAGTTTAATGATAACATAGCTCTGATTAATTGGTGGAAGTAGTAATAATTGTATAAAACTGTTATTCAGCTTAATTTAAGAATTCTGTTTTTTTAGAAGAGGCACACAGACAGTACAGCAGAACAATTGCAAGTGCCAAATCATCACAATCATCATTGTGGCTCATAAAAATTCTGGTACCATGAGGAGAAGCAATTATAGCTATCAGCCACTTTCACAGGATGCTGTTCCCAGTACAAGTCATGATGCACTCGAAGACGAAAACGAAAGAGTGGCTGAGGAGCTTAAGGAGAAAATTGGTGCTTTAAAATCTTTAACTATAGATATTGGTGATGAGGTTCGATATCAAGATAAACTTTTACGGGGTATCGATGATGATATGGACAGAACAGGTGGTACTCTTTCGAACACAATGTCCAGAGTTTTGCGTCTTGGCAAGCATAGCGGTGGAAAACATATGTGTTATATGTTCCTGTTTGTTCTATTTGTTTTTCTTGTACTATATTTAGTTATTAAATTAAGATAGTTTTATGGTGGAGTTGTGGTATTTAGGGATTGGGGAGTTGTTACATATTTGCAAGTAAAAATAATATTTTTGGATTAATTGTTTCTTATATGGTAGATACATCCCTAGCTGAGGGACTAGATGTGTAAGTCCTATGAAATTTAGGAGGGCAGATAAAAGGATCGGCTAGTAAAAAATTGAATTCCGATTCCTTGTCAGAGTAGACCTAGCCATGTAAACATACGTTTTGTCATGACTATTACAACATTGGAAGGAAGTTTTTGTTATACGAATCTTCATTTGTTTGTGTTAGAAGTTTCTATAGAGACAGTGCTTACAGTATTCAAATTTGGTCATTGCAGAAACTATCTTTTGGCAAGTTCATAGCTTCAGTTTCATCACAACTCTTAGGATGAATGTTGACTGTACAGATCACCCAGCCATTTTAGAATCTCTTGGTTAGATAAACTTGGATTTAGTGGAGCAACATTCACAGATACAATACCAATCTGACTTAGACAAGAGTCAATGATTTTATAAGTCTTCCAAAAGTTTTATCCTTCCTTGTGCATTAGTGAATAGATTCCAATTGCGAGTACATTGGAAAAAGTCAGAATGCTGGCCATATTGAGATCTACAACGAGGGATTAAGAAATTCCTGTGTCGTGTCTAGCTGATAGCAAGAAGCTAAGCTGTTTTTTTTTTTTTTTTTTTATATATATTAGTCGGTGAAAAAATTCTAATTTGCGTTGGGATCCATACAAGCATGTTGAGAAAGAAGATATATGACAAGCTAGGTAGTTTAAAGGCAAAACTGAGTACATCGTTATATGTTACCAAGAGTCTACTTCGACAGAGTCAAGATTAGAGAATATCATACTACCATATGTGAAGTGAAGGACCACTAAAGACTTGATTAACTTTATCGCCTTATGAAAAGTGATCAAACTAAAGCTTAACTATAACTGCCGCAGGAGTGTGGTGGGCACATCAACTCGCTATGTATTCATTTGGAAATTTATCTTCTCTATATTATGGCAACAACATCCAGCAATCTAAATTAAGTGAATCAGGACCAATATTTGTGTTGAGCTAAAGGTTTCTAGTCTGAAAGCATATTTCAGGTATAAACAGCCTAGCAGAATTCATGAAGAAGTAGTCAACAGAGGTTTTCTAATAAGACTACAAATTTGTTGATATTTCTACATGCTGCCATTTATTTATCATTATCCAAGCTTGCAGATGTTACTAGCTCTTTTTTTCTAGTATCTAATTTTGCTTTGCGTTTGCCGTCCTTAGTTATCACTAACATCTTGGAGCGAGCCAAATGGGGTAATCTTATGGCTCCTTTCCCGAATTTTAAATGTTATCCGCATTCCTGTTTTTTTATATTTTCTTCAATATCATCATCAAAGCTCAGCAGCAATCAGATTAATGAAGATCAACTTCGGGACGTGAAAAGTGTGTGAATGCCCAAGTCCGCTTGAGTGAGACTGAAAGCTGACTATGTCATCTTAAGGTTGTGGCAGGATGAGAAACAACGCTGGTGTTCTCTGAACTTTTGGTCCTGGCAGGCTGGACCAACTAGTAGTAGAGGTCATCATGGATTTTGCTTTGCTTTGTATTAATACTGTTCTTGAACCTGCTTATACATATATATATTTTTTTTAATTTTCTTAGCGTGTGATTGAACTGCCAGTTGAGAACAATTATTTTCGTTGTTTTCTTATTTACACTAAAGACAAATTATTAGGCGCGAGTTTCGAAATAAATTTCGCCAGTTTTACAAAGTGATTGGTCAAGAGTTTGAAAATGTGCGACCCGGCACGGGGCTCCTCGCCACACATCTACTGGAGTTGTATAGACATATATAGTTTTTGCCTTCAAGGAGATCTCTCTAGAATTCTGGACAGAATAAAGAGTTCTTTATCCGCATTACCTGAGAAAAGACAGGTGTTCTCGCTTTGCTTATACGAATGATCGACATCATTTTTTATGCTTCCAATTTTGGTATTGAAATTCTTAACAATCTTCTTGCTGTACTAGATGGACGGTACTCTGACCTTGTTAACTTGTACTTGTTTGATTTTTACTGGATTAAATCTTAAGTCAGCTGGAATACTTTCTATAGCAAGACTTTGAATCATAATATTGATTGTATACAATGGCTGTCTGGAATACCGACTACGACGTCCTGAAAGACCGCTTAACAGCGACACCTTAAAGGTCTATTTAACGCAGGGAACTGTAACAGAGCTAGCTGAAGTTTAATCTGTACAGCAAGTGTGTCAGAGTCCACGAGTCTGCTTGATGGAGACTGGAAGCTGACACGGGCTTAATCTGTGGGAGAGTGTACCTCTCCAAGCCAGACTGTCTCGATGACAGACTGAACGCTGTTGGGATCAAGCCTAACCTATGTCGTTTTGATGACTGCGCACGGAGGAACTGTAATGCTGGGGTCGCTTGTAGATCGGCAGCTGCTAGTTGAACCTATGTCGACGGGGCGGACACGAACAGCAACCGTGATGCTGGACGGCGAAAGGGATGTTTCTGCTCTAGATCTCCAATCCGTTTTTGATAGGCCTAAGCTACGGATATCCTGTAAAAAAAATTATTTGGGAGAAGCTTTAACAAAACATTGGCTCATCAATTTCATATCCTCTCGGGATTTATCCTTTTTTTAATGTCCTGTTGTGGTTGAACCTGATAATTATTTTTTTAAATTATTTTTTTTTATAATAATTTCTATTTGTCTGTGTCGTCGGGTGATATCAGAATAAAAATGTTGCTATTTTATCAAAATCAAAGCCTACCTAACTAAACCTCCCTACGTTCAGCAAAGTATTACTAGACACGAAATTCGAAATAAATTAAGGGTTCAAAAATGAGCGATTCGGCAGAGATGCGGCGCCAAAAATTAATTATTTTGTCGTCAAGAAGCCACTTTTCTTAACTAGTTTGTTATCATAATTTCACGACGATTCAATTAATGTTGATGAAAGACCATCTCTTGGGGTACTTCTTACAGGCTCTAATTTCTGGTGAACGGTTAATCCATAGAGGGGCGTATGAAGCTGGCAGAGTGTATATTTATTATCGATTATTAGGATAAATTTATGCTTCAAGTTCGCCTTACGCTTTTCATGGGTTCGGTCGACTCGTGCATAGACTTCATTGAATGCATCATCAGCTCTATAAAATTCGTGCGATCATAAACCGTTATTTACTTTCTACTTTTATCTTTTTTAACTGTCTAGTGGACAAAGAAGAACACATAAATTGATAAAATCAAGCATATTTCGCTGGAGGATATCTTGGAAATTTCATAATAAACTGTCTGATTTCTACTTAAAATTGATGGTTCGTAATGAGAAATACTTGTATCTCTGTACCGTGGAGAGAACCCAAATACCAGATATCGCTTGTATTTATGACCACGCCGATAATTGTCCCCGTGTTAAACGCATTGTCGCGATATACAACCTGTTAGCGTAGTTGGGGTTTGAGGACATAAGACGTATTACGCTGTGTCTAACACTGCCAAGTCAAGTGTGTTTTGCGCCGAATTTTATTTGATTTGTCGTAGTTTCCCACGATATTCTCTCTGTTTGTCCTCATTTGCTCGTTGGGCTCATCTTTAGCCCTCAGTTCAATTTGATGTCGTCTTTTTTTCCTCTTGTTGCCAGTTGTCCTTTGTGACTTTCGAACTTTCAGTTTTTTTTACTTCTTTTCAATTACAGCTGATGCGCCTTATCAGTCGTACCTCATATCGTTCTCCTTATGGAGTTAGTTGTTAGTTGGAGGGCGGGGGAAGGAGATATGAGAGGATAGGATGTGGATTTTTGGGAGTGTTTAGGAATCAATGGTTCCTAAGGCATTGGTTTTCTTCAGAGACACTCTCTGAGTAAACGTGGCTGAAATGTGATTACCCGCGATAGTAATCACCTTTATGGTCGTAGAAACTTATTCTACCATTATCTAGCTGGTAGATGTTTCTAGCCTCTTGCTTCGTTAAGAGCAGGGGTGAGAGGTAAATAAGGTTTGCCGGTATGAGAAGATCATGCAGGTTGCTTATCAGTGGGTTTGGGTGGTTTGGTATTTTTTGAACTTGCTTGTTCGCAAGTTCAAATAGATACTCTTGGATTGGAGTGATGTTGGCTGCCTCATAGACTACTTTGTTGGGAAAGAATTTTGCATTGGCTCGTCTATGGAATCCTGTGCAAGTTCTAAGAATCTTTCTTTCAAGCTTGCTGAGTCTTTCCATATAGGTGGGATAAATAGTATGCCAGATAGGGAAGCAGTAAGTAATGACAGGTCTTATAAGTTGTTTGTACAACAGAAGTTTGGTCTGAGTAGAGAGGCCGTCCTTGGAGTTTATTATTGGACTAAGTAAGCTATATGCGAAATGGGCTTTACTAATGGTCGCTTTTGCATGGTCATTGAATCTTAACAGTTATGAAATTTGATGCCCAGGTATTTCGCACTTTGTGTGGGTTTTATTTTTCCCCTGTTGTAGATGGCTTCAATGGTCTTAGATTTTGCAGCTTGGCGGTTTCGCCCAATGCCATGTTTCCGAATGCAAATCAGTTCAGATTTTTGGACATTTATTTTGATCCCCCACTTTCTGTGGTATGAGTCTAATTTTTAAAGGTGCAGGTTGACTTTGTTTATAGCCAAATTTGGGCAGCGAGATTGGGCATACGTGAGGGAGTCATCAGTGTATAAGAGTGTTGTCCCGTTTTCGTTTGGAGTTGGTCGGAAGTGTAGAGATTGAAAAGGATTGTGCCTAAAATGGAGCCTTGGGGAACACCAGCTTCTATTGCCTTAAGTGGTGATTTATGTTCATCAAGTTCCACATAGAATTTCCTAGAAGTTAGGAAACTGTGGATTAACAAATTGAGGTGTGGGGGGAAACCGAACTGATTTAATTTGAAAACAAGCCCTGCTGTCCATACTGAGTCGAATGCTTTTTCGACGTCAAGGAAGTAGCCTACGATACATTCGTTCCTATTTAAGGCTCTCGTTGCATCCGTGTGAAACATTATTAGTGGATGGAAGGTGGAGTGCTGTGGTTTGAAACCAAATTGGGAGGCTTGGTGGATATTTTTTTCTTCGCAGGTGTTTATAACCTGTTGCTTGATGACTTTCTCAAAAAGCTTTCCTAAGTTTGAAATTAAGGAGATGGGCCCTCCCTGATGTCTTTTGATGCATTATTTTTGGGGATTGGGAAAATGCGTGAAATTTTCCATTTTTCTGGGAAGTAGCAATTATTGAATGCAATTATTGAACACTGTTGATAGAAAGTCGAGAACTTTTGGTGGAAGTTTTTTAATAATTGCATTTGAAATATTGTCGGGACCACTCGATTTTTTTGAGTTTATTGTCTTGGTTAAGACGAAAAGGATTGGTGAAAATATTTTGCTCTTCAGGATAGATTGCGGGGTTATCCACGCAGAAGAAGGTTTGTGGTATAGAGCCATTTGCGTTCAGAAAAGTATTAACACTGCTGTTTACTTCCAAGGAGAAGGCTGGAGTGCTAAGGATTGAGTTATCCTTAAAAGTGTCTTGAAAATATGATGCAAATGCATCACATTTTTCCTGTGGAAGAACTAGCGTTTCTTGGCTGTTCTTTATGAGTTTCGGGAGTTTTGGCTTCCTGGAACAGACTTTGTTAATATTTTCAAAACACTGCCGCGCATTATCCCACAATAAATATTCAAACATCTGACCATGTTAAGTGCACGAACGAGAGATTTTTTCCCAACATTTGCTTAGGGTCTCGTCATGATAAGCGCACCGGGGCAAGATTTCGTTAAGGGCTGGTTTAGACGGTGTAGTTTTTGGATTGCCTGATCGCACATTCTCTTTTGTGCAAGGAAGGTGAAAGCGGAAATTATAAAAATAAAAATTTTTCTGAACTCCCCCGAACTCACAAGAATCAAGTGATAAAAACTTCATGTACGTGTGCGATGCTCAGTCGCTATTCTGTGCCCGACCTCCCTCATCAACGCTCATGTCCCACACAAAAGTACACCGTCTAAATTAGCCCTAAGCACATTTCACAATGAAAGCACTCAAATCTATCTACAAGACAACAAGTAAAACTAGTGTCCCTAAGCAATCACACCAACAAAAATATCAAATTAAAAAAACTCTTGAACATACAATTTTTTATTCACGTAAAACCGCTCTAACTTAGCAACTTAAGTACGTTTACATGAATACTTAGTATACTTGAAGTAATCAAAATATCATGAAAATTGGAGAATTAAATTCAAGAAAAATTGAAATCAATTGGAATTAATTAAATCAACCGCCCTACCTGATCTTCAAGTGAATTTCAAGTCAAGTACTCAAGTATTCCGATCAGAACAAAAACTTGTAACCACTGTACTGCCGTTATCATATCTCGCACAAATGAAAAATATTCAAGTACTGCAGTTGCGTTTACATGATTTTTTTCAAGTAAATTGAACAACAATTTTGTGTTTTACTGGACTCAAGTATACTTGAAGTCAATGCGCGTTTACATGATATTTTGATTACTTGAGCTATGTATACTTCAAGTATTCATGTAAACGTATGGCATTACTATGAGAGGTTAATTATTAACGTAATTACCGATTATTCTATTGAAGCGCTCATAGCCCCCAGCTGTTGGGCTAATTTTGTTTTTTCCTCAAACCACCACTCTCTCCATCACTCTAATTCTAGCATGACTCATCAAATATACTTATTATTATGTTTGAACCTCTTCTCAGACAGCATCTAGCTTGTATTAGAGAAGGGTACTTATTATTATTATTATGACTTTATTTTAGAGCTCTATTATTTTATAGAAGTCTTTTGTTGCTATTTTTGTGTGCGCTTTTCAATTTCCGATTATTCATATTTAAAAGCAGATTGCAGATGTATGTGAAGTTCATTCAATCAACCTCGCAGTCAATAGGCAAATCCCTAACTAGGCCTTTTAGCTTAGAACTGAATACAGTAAAGCTTGAGCTTGCCTTGATAACTTCAGGAAGCTCGTTATAGATTTTAGTCGCCGTATATATAAGTCCTTTTCTGATTCTGTTTGTTTTAAGTTGCTGTACTCGTAGTTTTTTTCTATTCCTCGTTCGATGGCTATATATACTTATGTGTGTGTCTATTGCTATATTTGTTTTGATGAGTCCACGTGCAACTTTATGAATAAATTTAGCTTTTTCAAGGTAAATCATTTGATTAATGCTTAGAGTTTTCGTATGTGCGTGTAATTCCGTCGAAGGTGTTCTCCAAGGCATACTGAACAGGATCTTAAGGGCTCTTTTAATTAATCTCTTCACCCTAATTTTTTCGGATTGAATGCACTGACTCTACGCCAGTAATCTATATCTAATATGCGACGCTATATGTGCATTGTAAATTGCAAGGGCTGTATCATTATTTAATCTAGGGCCTCTTCGCAATACACCTAATATTGGGTTGATTTTGGAAGCTATTTCGTCGACATGCCTGCTCCAGTTGAGTTTCTCATCAATATTTATACCTAGATATTTCACCTCAGTTACTCTTTCTATTTGCTTGGAGTTAATACTCAATATTGGATAAATCTCAGCCTTATTTCGTTGTTTAAGCACCATGTATTTTGTTTTATCCTCATTGAGAGACAGTTTGTTACCATTTGTCCAATTTGTTAATCTTACCATATCATCTTGTAGTTTGTTTTCCAACTGTTGCTCATTTTCGGCGTAATAAATCAAATTTGTATCATCCTATAGTACTTTCCTATTAGACCGGCAGATGAAATGTTTGTTATATACAACAAGTATAGTGTTGGTCCTATTATAGAACCTTGAGGTACACCCGTGCGAAATGGTAAGGAAGTGCTTTATCTTAGTTCTAACTTTTCTGGGTGATAAATAATCTTTGATTAGATCATTAGTTTTACCTCGCAGTCCTAGTTCATCCAACATCTCCAGCAATATCTTATGGTCAACTGTATCGAAGGCTTTTCTTAGATCGATAAACACAACGCCCACATACATACCCACGTCTAAGTATTCATTTATCATGTGCATTGATTCAGTTATGGCTGAGTCCGTACCATATTTCTCTTGAATCACCAAATAACTGACGGCTGCAGAACAATTCCATGCGAGGCAATTGCTTAGCAATCGCTGGTTACTTGGCTGCTGTATGAATCTTCTGTATATTGTTCCACTACAGTAGTACTTACCAACTACTCTTTTCGCTACAATTTCTTTCTTTGACTTCACTATTAGCTTCACTATTTTTTACGAAATCACTACTTAGAATGAGCTCGGGTACTTTTTACTGATCATGCAGTACATTATCTATTCCTTCCAACCATATAATTTCATAGCAGCGAAAAAGAAATAAACATTTAGAAAGCTTCAACATTTTTATGAGAAAACGCCTTCATTTATATTTTATAAAATATTTCAGTGCTATCAACTCAATTGTGAAAAAAAACGACATTAATTTTTAGTTAGAAGTAGCGACACCTCTTGACTTAAGGTAAAGAGTAAACTACCTTAGTGTGGGGTAATATTTCTTTTATAATCTAATTTTTAAAGTACATTTATTAACACAAAATGATTCTTAAAACAATTAACAAATTTTAAAACAATTAATTAAAAAGAGATTAAGAAATTCTCACGACGCCATCTAAAGATAAAGAAAAACCTTAGAAGGACCTTAATCATCCAAAACTAGAACCAGAAAATTTCAGTTGAGGTCCACTCCACTCCAGGTCCTTTTTCTTAGTGTTCTGCTTCTTGTGGTAATTCTGCTGTTGATATGTCAAATTGGAACTGTCAAGATATTCGCGGACGCGGAGAAAGCTCATAGTTCGAATTGCTTTATCATTTTAATCGGGAAAAACAACAAAACTACAGTAAAAATTTAGTAGATTTAAATTCATCGCTATACAAATAAACAAATTTTTTCAAATGTTCAAATAAGTGCACCTCAAATCATGCCTGAAAAAGTTGAGTCGTCCAAATTGAGCGGATACATTCCGGTTATCATCTTTGGACTTTCGATCCCACTGGCTTTTTTCATGTGGATGGGAAATGTTGCTTTCACTAAGCTAACACGGAACTCTGAATACGATGGTAAAAAGCCACCCAATATGATTAGCATTCATTCATTCATGGGTCATCTTTCCATTTCAGATAATGTTGGAATTCCTCCTATGCGGTTGCTATTTTCCACCTCTGTATCTCTGGCATTAATGATTTACGCCCTCAAGAGAAATAGTGTTAACAAATCTGGAGCCGCTCTAGGGATAGTAGTGTCTATTATATGTTCTATAGCAAGTCATGCATTCCTTGGTAGTCTTATGGCTTTCTTTTTAACATCCTCTAGAGCTACAAAGTTTAAGGAACACATGAAAAGAAAAATCGAAACTGATTTCAAGGAAGGTAATTAGAAACCTCTGTTGGTGCTCTGATTTTTGTTACATGGTCCTTATTATAGGTGGTCAGAGGAATTGGATTCAAGTTCTTTGCAATGGAGGAATGGCCACCCAATTAGCTTTGCTTTATCTGCTTGATTGCGGATGTGGAGAGAGACCAATTGATTTCTCAACTAGTTATCGATGCAGTTGGTTGGGTATTGGAGTTTTAAGTAAGCAAATGATGTCATCCTTGATTATTTTTGTCTATTATACATTTAAAAAAAAAATGTGTTTTTCTTCTCTATTATCATAACAGGTTCCTATGCTTGCTGCAGCGGTGACACATGGGCTAGTGAGCTTGGCACTGTTCTTAGTAAATCGGAACCATTTTTAATTACAACAGGAAACCGGGTACCACGAGGAACAAACGGTGGTGTAACGATAATTGGACTTCTAGTCAGCTATTTAGGTGGTCTCGTTGTTGGTTTAGTGTATTACTTGATAATTGTATATACAGCAGATCCTAAACAACTTCTCACTAGCCCTGCACAGTATCCGATAATTATTTGCGGTGGTATTGGTGGTCTTTTAGGTTCATTAATTGATTCTGTTCTCGGAGCTACAATTCAATTTTCCGGAATTACTCTAGAAGGGAAAATTGTAGAGAGGCCTGGAAAAAATGTGAAACACATTAGTGGATTGAGTATTCTTGACAATCATAGTGTGAATCTTATTTCATGCATTATAACTGCACTGCTAATGCCAATGATTGCTGCAAAAATTTGGCCTGAAATTTGAAATGATTGGGAATATAACTAAATTTCTATTGCGCGGGCAGCAGAAATGATGTCAAAGTATAGCTTAGAAAGTTGAGACTCTTATTTTGGTTGAGTGGAATGTTGTAAGGTCCGATAATATTTGACTGCAGTATAAATCGTTAGTAATTATGCCATGTAATGTAAGATTTTTATATTTTTTATTTGAATCAGTAATATTAAAAGTTGCACTTTTTTTTTCTAATATCTGTGTTTTTAATTTTTTGTCAGAGGAGTCGACTGAAACACAATCCTATCTGGAATATAGGTTCCATATTCTCTCAGATAGTTGCTTGTTGTCTGATTAAAACGTAATCACTCGATAGTCCAAGGTAATAACGCTGCGGGAAGGTTCTATTTTGTTTTTCTTTCTCAGGTGCAGTTCCAAGTACGGGCACGAGTTTCTTGCGTACTTTTACTATTGATAAAGAGCAGAAATCCTGAAGGCAGAGTGTTTAAAACCCTATTTTTATGGGAAAGATTAGATGTATATTTTGGTTGTAGGGACCAGAATTCAGAGCCTGTTTTTTTTAACTGGGTGTCTGCGCACCACGATCACAGCTGCATTGGTACTAAAACATGCCGCTAGGTAACTACTGCAGAAGTGTAGCGGCAATTAGCATTTTCAGGCTTAGAACAGGTGGGCTGGTGGATGGAGAAGGGGTGTTGGGCATTCTAATATATTCCAGAAGTGATTGCACGGAGAAAACGACTATCAAATACCTTTCCTAATTTTTAGTTGGGGTGTCAATGCAATGATACCCACCACGAATAATTGGAAAGGAGATGGTGGTAACATCCGATATTTCTATCTCTACGGATGGATCAAAGACAAGGGCGGGCACAGGGTTTCGAGTGTACTCCAGAGGCTGCTAGTGGCATGAGTCTTATAGACTCCCAGACAAATGCCGTATCTTTCAGGTAGAACTTGCAGCGATTCACTAGCGGCTCTATTGGTATCTATGTGTATAGAGTCTGCACGGAACAGCTGCATATATACTGACATCCAGGTCGCCATTAAGGCGCTGAACAATCAAAATTTGTGCAGTTATCCAAGACCAACTTGAGGAATCGACTACACGGCAAAAAGTGATCCTATACTGGGTACCTGTCCACAGGGATATCCAAAGCAACGAAATGACTGGTGATTTACCCAAAATGGGTTCTGAAATGGATAGCTTCGCAGCGATAGCGTAAGTGAGGATCCTGATCAGAGTTTTGAAGTAGGAGATCAAGGCCGCCTACCAAAAGGCAAGCCTCCAGTGAATTAATCGGGAAACCTGCCGTATTGCGAGGCAATTGTGGCTTGCATTTGACAGGAAAAGGACAAGAGAACTCCTAAATGGGAGTAGAACAAATGCCAGGAGACTAGTAGGGATCATTACGGGCTACTGGGCCATAGGAGACCATGCTAGAAGAATAGGGAACAGCTGCGAACGATTTCTGCAGTAGCTGTAAGGGTTCGGAGAAAATCGGATCCGTCCAATACATACTTTGCGAAAGCCCCGCTTTGATGAATTAAAGCTGTAGGCTATTAGGTAGCAACTTTTTTCCATGTTCAGGGAAACTACAAAATAAAGAGTTCAGATATACCTTAAGATTAATAAGCGAAGCAGGATAAATCTAGGGTGGTTTTCAAGGTTGTCCCATGAGGTGAAGGGGCTCAATGGAATCACTGGAGGTGTAAATGAAGTAGGTTAGTCACTTATAGCGGCACGCTTCTTACCTCACCTAACCTAAACCGTTGGGGATTTGTGTTTTTGTTTTTGTTTTTATAATTATGTAAACAGTGGAGTCAAGAAAATTTAGAATGTGTTGCAAAGGCTATAGAAATAACAGAAATTTAGGTCAATAGTTCAGTATATCCAGAAAAGCATTGAAGAGATATTTTTGTAAGATGAAGTTGTATTGGAACCGATAAGGTCTCTTGCTGAATAAGAGAGATTTAACTCGATATTTGCCAACAACCACAAATTTAGTTTGCCATCTGATGTTTAAATATTATGAAAACAAGAATATTGCTCACAATTTCAATAAAAGCAAACACATAGCAGAAAAAGTGTGATTTGTTTGTTTGTTCCTACAGAGGTTTCCTGATCCCTTCACAATGATGAAATAAGCTAGTTCGGGCTGTGATGCTTTGAGCAAGGAAATTGTTAAAGATTATTTTAAATAGCTTTGAATGATATTGCGGTTAATATGGATATAAAATTTTAATGGTTATGGACAAAAAGGCTTGCCGATTAAGTGTCCACCACATCCGCAAACACTTTGAATCAAACACAGTGAATCCTTATGTTTGCAGTAGAGCATGCTAAGATCGTAATAGTTGTTGATCTTACTTCTGATTTGATTTAAATGAACATCTAAGTTTATAGCTAACTTACCACATTGGGCACTCGTTAAGATGCCTAGAAAACGTACATAGCATGGCTTTTTAAAATTTTTTTTAGTTCTGTATACAATCGGGATGTGCATTGATCTTTGTTTTGATCTAACTTTGATTTTTGCTGAGGTACTCTGCTGTGGCCCACATATTTTCTGCGGTGGGTAATACCCTGACTCCTTTGAACAAAATGAGCGCTGTTCTGAATATATTGTTGCGGGCGTGGCCTTTGGTTCGTTATTTAAAACACAATATTAAATAATTAATATATAAGTTCTTTATTTCACTCTAATCATATAAAGTTCACAAACATTCATTTAATCAACTCAACTCTAATTATCGCTAACACTGTACTTTCAATTATCGCAATCTAATTACACACTATCGCTTCTTTATTACTTTCGCTTCTTAACACTGCAACGTCTAAAACAAGACTCTTTTTCTGGCGATGACAACTGTTATATTTATACCCTAGAAACTCTCCGGATTATTCTGGAGTGTTCTATTCCAAAAGCATCTTGACTATTCTATTTGTTCTATTCCTGAACTTTCGATTCTCCAACCTGAAGTCATTTACTCTCCGAACCTGAAGTTGTTTATTGCCAGTAGATGTCACCAGTTTTCTCTTTCTATTGCACGTAACACTGCCCCCTTCTTAAACTTGTTCGTCCCGAACAACAGGTGGTCCGCGGTCTTGATGCTTGTAGTATTGACACAAGCGACGCAGATGGACGATTTTCGGTTTGCCTGCTGTGCCACGTTGAATCCTGTATACTACGTCATTTATTCTAGTTACTACTGAATACGGTCCCTCCCACTGTTGTTGTGATTTTGGAGAGCATCCCTTACGTCGGTTCGGGTTGTATAGCCAAGCAAGATCACCTTCATTGAACCCTGCTGAATTCGCACGTAAGTCATAGCGGGTCCTCATCCGATGGGTACTTACTGCTAATTTCGCCCCCGTGGCCCCTTGTACATCAGCTGTCCGTTTCAATGAGGCTCTGGCATTACACTTATACATTTCCTTTCTGCTGCTACGTGGCGGCCCTTTGTAAGAAGCACACACAGTGCATCTGCGACACCACTTCTCTACATCCTCCCGCATATGTAGCCAATAAAACTTTTCTCGTATTTTAGAAATTGTTTTATTCACTCCCAAATGTTCTCCAGATGTTCCACGATGCATTTTACCTAGAACATCGTTGACCTTTGATGCCGGCACGACTATTTGCATTCGGAACGATTTACCGTTAGGTGCTTCCCACTTGCGTTTTAATATGCCGCATTCAACATGAAGAGAATTCCATTGAGCCCAGTAGCTTTTCAGCTTTTCACTCATCCTCGAAATATCCTTCCATTCTGGTTTTTCTATGTCTACTTTCCAAGCAAGAATAGGTGAAATGTCCGGATCTTCTCGTTGTGCTGTTCGCAGGTCCTCGTTGTCCCAACCTGTAGATGGTTCCACAGATACCAACTGTATAGTAGCTGTTTTCTCATTTCCTTTCTCCCAGCCATAATGCTTACATTCAGGTTTCCATTGACGTTGTACCAAGGCTTCTGCATTTCCATAGATACGTCCTTTTCTGTGTTGGCTCTCAAAGTCATAAGGTTGGATTCTAGTCTGCCTAAGAATAGTTTGCTCTCTAGCTCGCCAACTTGTACATTCTTCTGTCCCTCTTTTTTTTTGGTGGTTCCTTTCGACGGCGTTTCCTGCAGTCGCTTTAAAAGGTGTCCCAATTTATTACAATCCCAACATCGAAGAACACTACGTGAAGGGGTACTCAGTGATAACTGCAATCTATTGCAAGTCTGCTGCTCAGCTCGATATCTTTGCAACTCCACTTTCCTCTCTTCATCTAGAGATTCCACTCGTCGGCGTTTTCTGCAGTCTCTTTGTAGGTGTCCTGGTCTATTACAATTCCAGCATCGAAGGATACCACGCAAAGGTGAGCTCTGGGATGACTGCATTCTATTACAAGTACATTTGTCCACCGAAATGTCTCTCATTGGTACTGCACTCCGCGAAGCTTGTCTGGCGGATTCATACACTAATGCATAGGCTAGTGCTTCTGCTGTTGATTTCCTTCCTGCCAGCCTTAACGCTTGTTGTAAACTTTGATCTGTAATAGCGTTCACAAATGCCTCCGTCGCCACTTCGTTGAGAAAATCTGCATTCACGCTGGAGTATGAAAGATGCGCTAATCTTTCTACATCTGCCTGCAGTTGTTGTAGTGATTCGCCATGTTTTTGAATCCTGTTGCGCAACTGTAGGCGATATATTTGCTGCATGTGTTCATCTCCGTAACGTAATTCTATCGCCTGTACTAATGAAGAGTAATTACGTTGATTTTCAATCGGTACAGTTTGTAACAGTTCTGACGCAGGACCTCGAAGTGCTAACACCAGAGCTATAGCTTTGTCTTCATCATTCCATCCATTTACCTCTGAAGCTGCCTCGAATTGTCTCTTGAAGATATGCCACGAATTTTGTCCATCAAATATTGGAGCTTTCATTCTACCTGCTCCGGATATTTCAGCTGCTACGTTTAGAGGCTGACGATGCTTTATTCTTTCCAGATCTGTTTTAACGTTTTCAAGTTGCTCGGTGACTTTTTGTTGAACTTCCGAAACCTTTTGTTGAAATTCCTGCTCAATTCCTTCAATTTTCAAATTTTGTTCTTCTAAAGAACTTTTTAGAAAATTTTTCTGATCCTCCAAACGAGTTTCAATTCTCCAGAGAACTCTTTTGTTTGTCCAAGCACGTTTCCATAGATTTCTTCTGCTCATCTAACCGGGATTCCAGAGAATTCTTTTGTTCAACAAAAGCATTCTTTTGTTCATCTAAACGTGATTCTAGAGAATTCTTTTGTTCCTCGAGAGAATTCTTTTGCTCATCAAAACGGGCTTCCATTTTACTCATTAAAGTACTCAAAAGCTGTTCCATTTTCATCGCAGGCTCTTCTTCAACTTCGATTTCTTCCAAGTTCTCTTCGAAAATAAATGTTTCAGGATTCTTTCCTTCCTCTATCAAAGATTGTCTAAGTCGCTCGACTAGAACTTTCTTATGCCTGTCGTTTGTAATGACCGGTTCCCTAACTCCACTTTCAAATCCTGCATTCGAAGCTCGTCCACTTTGCGCCCCATTACTTTAATAATTCACTCACAGTTGAATATTAATTATTTTCCAGAACTTTCACAATTTAACACAATTTCTCAAAATTAATCACTCGTTTAATTTTTAGTCAATTGCCACCACTTTATTTCTCAAATTTATCCCACTTCTGACACTAGTTGTTGCGGGCGTGGCCTTTGGTTCGTTATTTAAAACACAATATTAAATAATTAATATATAAGTTCTTTATTTCACTCTAATCATATAAAGTTCACAAACATTCATTTAATCAACTCAACTCTAATTATCGCTAACACTGTACTTTCAATTATCGCAATCTAATTACACACTATCGCTTCTTTATTACTTTCGCTTCTTAACACTGCAACGTCTAAAACAAGACTCTTTTTCTGGCGATGACAACTGTTATATTTATACCCTAGAAACTCTCCGGATTATTCTGGAGTGTTCTATTCCAAAAGCATCTTGACTATTCTATTTGTTCTATTCCTGAACTTTCGATTCTCCGAACCTGAAGTCATTTACTCTCCGAACCTGAAGTTGTTTATTGCCAGTAGATGTCACCAGTTGTCTCTTTCTATTGCACGTAACAATATTTTCCAAACAATCTAAGGGTTTCAAAATTTGTGCATTTAATGTGCGCAGTTTAAATAACAAAATTAACATTTTTTATGCTAATATAACACATGCGCTTCTGGTTAATGAAACTTGGTTTAAGTCTCATATACTCAACAATGCTGTATCACGGGATTTTCAATCTATAGGATTGATCATCTGGATAGAATTGGAGGTGGAGTAGCCATTTATGTACAATTCTTCTTTTGTCTTAGCCAGCTCTTTATCAGGTGCAACATTTGAATTTTTAATTAGACGTTAATACTGCCGTTGGTAAGTGTATTTTGGTTGCTGTATATTGCTCCCCTAATGGTTTCAAACAGGATATATTCATCGAATTTCAAAGAACTATGTATGTCCCACTTTTGTTGTAGTTACTTGAATATCATTGTTGGTGGTGACTTTAATGTTGATGGCCTCAGGATTCACAGTCAAAATAGAAACTTTTTATACCTCATGCAAATTTTGGATTTGACAATTGTTAACACTAGCAATCCGTCCCAATTGGATTATATCTCTGCAACTAATAGTGATAAGGTGTTGCTTCACAATGAGTTGATTCCAGTGAGCAATTTTAATCACGATTTCCTATATTTGTCATATACCAGCTGGCTTTTGATTCTTCTTTATGTTCTGACTCATTTTATTATTGTAATTATAATAAAATTAATTATAATATGCTCTATATGCTGACTGCTCCGCAATGCCGTTACTTGACGTACTGTTACTGGATTCAATTGATGACAAGATCGAATTTTTGAACTTAATTAATTTTACAATTTTACTATCGACATATCTTTTAACAACGCTGTCCATGGATAACAAAAGAAATTCACACTATTCTTGCTGAAAGAGATTTCCTCTTGCGTCCCTTTAAAGTCTCACGGGACCCTACAGCTCATCGTCGATATAAAAGTGTCCGAAATCTCGTCATATTAAAACTTAGGCAAGCCAAAAAATCGTATTTTGCCTCTAAATTGAACCAAAGTCTACCTGCAAAAACCCTGTGGTTCAATATATGTATGGGGGTGGCAGGTAAGGATGAGAGCATATGTTCTATCGATGCAGATTGTTTGAATGAACAATTCATCTTCTCATCTCAGATCAAACAATCTGTTGGGCAGAGCTGAAATCAAGAACTGGCTATAAGTCACTATGAAGGGTTTGCATTCTACTGCATTGATCATTTTGATGCTTTTTCTTCTTTCATAACAGTGAAATCCACTGCAATTGGCTATGATTGGATTCTTTATAAGTTCATCAAGTTAATTGCTCCCTTTTTTGTCAGTAGATTATTGCACATCTTTAATGTTTGCCTTACCAAAACGCAATTCCAATCGATTTGTAAAAGAGCTCGTACTATCTCCATCCCTAAAAAATCTATCCTCTCTTCTATGAAAGACTATCGCCCAATCAGTATACTCTGCTATATCAGTAAGGTGTTCGAGAGTATCATGTATAACCAAGCTGTTTAGTTCATTGACCTGACCAAGCTCTTATCGCCTTAGCAAACTATGTTCCGTAAAATGCTCAGCTTTGAAACAGCTTTGTTAAAAGTTACCACTGATATTGCCTTTGATCAAGATTTCCTAACGATAGTTGTTTTTTCGATTTTAGTAAATCGTTTGACTCTGTCGATCATATCCGCCCACTTTATAACTTAGCAAGCAATTTTAATATATTTTCATCTGCTGGTTATCTCATTAGCTTTCTTTCACATATAGAAATACCTGTTAAGGTGTGTAATATGTCACAGTTTCGCTCTACTGCATGTGGCGTTCCCCAGGGCTCAATTCTTGGTCCTTTCTTATTCAGTATGTTTTTAATTGATCTTCTCCATGTTGCCCGTATAAATGAAGATTTGATCGTATCTCTGAGTCGTCTATTGAAAATGGATTGATCTTGAATGCCAATGCTCTAGCAGAAAATTTCTTTAGCGATTAAAATCTCTTACATCTAATTAGTGCACATTTTGGCTCGTCCTTATTTCTTATTAATTATTCTTATATTTTCATTTCTCTTATTTGATTGTTTTAAATTTTATTATTATTATCATACATATTATGTACTAATATATCTCCTTTTCTCCTTAGTTAAGCCATTATATGTATATCTTCAGTCTTTCATAGTTATTATGTATAGTTATATTCCCCCTCTTATCTGTATGTGAACAAGATTATTTAATCATTGTACAGTAGTCAACAATAAAGGCATTATCTTATCTAATCTGTTATTATAATCCACATATGAACCTGTAAATTTAAAAAGCAAGGACCTAGTGAATCTACGTTGAATAATCTCGATTTTATTTCTGTATGGGCCTAGCACACAGTAAGACAACCACCAGGGTTTTAAAAGCTTTGTTAGTAATATGGTTAATGTGCAAGTCAAACAGACGCTTTCTATCAAGTTATATTCCTTATATCATTGATTTCTGAAACGCGGATGATGGGGACAGTGTCCAACTTATAATCCCAGTATAATGTGGCTTGTTTTCTTGAGAAGAAAACACATTTGCATTTGTTCACGTTTAAGGATAGTAGATTTTTCTTACACCAAGGGGCAGCTTGTGAATGTTATTTTGCAGGTTTTGACAAACAGATGGATAATTTATAACTCAATATATTTTACTGTCATCGACATGGAATAAGGACGAAGAGCATATTTCATTTGGGGCGATCATTAACATATAAAAAGAAGAGAAGTAGACTAAAATACGAGCCTCTTTGTATTGGCGCACCGCTGATGATCTCAGTGGCGGGAGTGAAACTGCTGTCGGGTCCAGCATTTTTATTTTCATTCAACGAGAATTATTTCAATGTTAGTATGAAGTATGAGGGGAATATATTGAGGAGATATAATAGATATCATCGAAAGTAGGAGATATTGTTGAGCTTTGGTGATCATTGAAAGCGAGCTTAAAAGTAGTTTGCAAACAAGTTGCAAATACTTTCTATAGTATATTAGCAGATGTTTTATCGTAATGCACCTCCCTATTACAAGAGTTGTGTTTTCTGGATCTACTCTAATAATATTTTATTGTGCTTTGAAATATTTTAATTACAATATTTCATAAACAGAAAAATCTCTATGATTTCCAATGTGACTTAATTAAATCTTAAATTTTCCCATTAATTGAATATTCTCAAAATTCGGATTCTTTCCATGGCCAAAACATCCCAACAAAATTTCTGATGGATTCAATTATATCACGGCTTGAAATCAGTTTTCCTATCTATCATTGCGTACATAATTAATAGCTATTTTCAGACTCCTTTCAATTTTACTCCATCAGTCATATCGCACCACCACATCAAATAAGATACAATCAGAGTGCTCAGCTTTCAATATCCTGAGAGCTTTTCATAGGATAGAAAAATCAATTTACTTGAGTAAACTTGAGTTACTTTGACTTTAATAATCCTAACATAGAGCAGGTCTAGGTATGTACATAGTACCTTAGTACCTACTTATAGAATGAACCTTAAGTAGTCGATTTTCCAATGGATGACTCTCATGTGCTAACTACTCGTGCTAGTTACTAACTATATGGGCTCTCAACCACCATATATAGTGTACGTACTACTTTTCAGCACCTGAACATTCAAGAAGCTTTCCATTGCCATGATTTGGCTATTGTTTTTCTCAGTCACTAGGAACAATTCTAACTTGGTGCGGCCGCAAATATTCTCATTCCCTAGGTACTCAGTCAACAAGTTCTTTGTGTACAATGACGACGGAGGTATTCCATTTCCACCTGCAAACACAATCAAATAAAAGTTAGTTAAAAACAGAAACTCAAAAAACTTTTAATTGCAGGATCTGCAGCAATGATGTGGGTATTTAAGAGGTCATGAGTACCGGGTCTGGGTCTCTATGCAACTCGGTATTTTCCTTTTCATTATTCTAGAGCTCGGATACCGCCCGTTATACACATAAGCTAGCGAAAATTGCACACACACACACACACAAGGTAGGAGATTGCACAACTATATAATATATATACATACATATAACAAGACCAATACAACACCAGATGGAGGCGATAAACGGAGTGAAATTATTATTAAAAGAAAGTTTGCCAACGGTTTCTTGGCGATGTGATGAAATTGTTAACTTTCCATCACCAGAATGGAAGTGTTTTATTGGTGAGGATTGAGGAAATGAGCTCACTACACAATTGAAGCCTGTGGCTGGCTCCTCTTTTCTCAAGGATGCATCTAATCCCTTTTTACTTCCATTTCGCTTTCATTATTTGGTTTAATGCTGTGTGATGCTGCCAACTTCACAGTTAATGTAAAGTTCCCGGGAATCCTTTTTCCTGGTGAAGTACTGAAATTGGGTTAATAAGGCTCGTACCATTAAATTCTTCACAGTATTGTGTATCTCTATTGGGAAGGTTGGTATGGGGTATAGTATGGACAAAAAACAGGGTGTTGAGTTGTATAATGCTCGACAATTGCTTTAAAAGATTCTTGTTTTGTTTCGTTTCGAGAAGATTGTGTATGCATATAGCTCACCGTTTTAATCGTACTTTTGACTTTTAACCAAATGGAAATGGAATGGAATTTTATTTGAAGGGCGCTTTTTCTTAATGTATAACTTAAGTTTTAATTTTTGTATTTATTGTTCCTTTATGATGATAAAAATTTGTTACGGAAATGTTTTTCTTATGGATTTGTTACGGAAGGAAGATTCTTATAAGAATGTTTCCTTATTACCTAAACGTCTGTGTGAATCTTGGGTTGAAGGAGGTATTATCATTGGAGTGCATCTTGAACTGACCTGATTACACTTTTGCTCTAGAGCCCCCCAAACCACTCCTTTCCTCTCAAATTAACGTTTGAGAATTGTTAGTTTTTCCAGATTTTTTTTTAATAATTATGCCAAAGCTCAGGGGTGCTCTATGATGCCGTAGCACAGCTTTGGCAGGAAAGGAAGACGGGGTAGAGAATTGGGGATTATTGGGTTGAGTTAGGGAGGTGACGGTTTAAATTACGCTTGAACTTTTGCGGCCCATCGCTAAGGGGGGAAACAGGTGATGGCAAACAGTTCCACATTCATACTATCCTGGTTATGAAGGGTTCGCGGAATTTCACGGTACGGCCAAATTTGACTTCAAGGGTGTGTGGTGAACTCGGGTTACAGCTCATTTGGTGCGCATAGGAAGAATTCTACAAAGGATCAGGCTAGAGATCAATAGCCATAGAAGTAGCTCTACGGAATCAATAGTTGCTATTGATATGTCATCGATAATAATCCGGAAAGCCTTTTTTGGCCTTTGTCTAACGCGGACAATGCAGTGCGTGCAGGGGCTGGACAAATATGGGTGTTTTATTTTAATCTAGGTCTCATATGAGACTTATAGATTTGTGCCAAGTCTGACGGAGTATATATTTCTTGCATCTTTGCAAGAAGCCGAAGCCTTTCATTACGTTTTTGGCAATACCAAAACTGTTATCAGATCAACTAAGATTGTTGGATAAGATGTTAACGAAGCCGGTAGGGAGGGTTGGGAGCCATTGTTATGGTTTGTAAGAGCGTCTGTTTGGGATCTGTGATCATTAGTCATGGGTCCGGAGGGTGAACAATAGGCCTGCTGTGGCCTACGTTCTGCCCCCCCCCCGGGGGGGGGACTCCACCTCTCTTCCATCCATCCAATCCAAGATGTTAAGGGATGGCGAGTTCGAGATATCTTCTCCATAAACGTAAATGGGTTGAGCGGGTGTTCGAGTCTTTTTTGAGTGATAACAGACAATATTGCTTTTTAGAATCATTATTGAATATAGTTGTAAGGTCATGTTTTAGTGCACTGAACATGTGGCTTCGTTTGTCAACTATAGCATTCCCACGAAAATCAGCTATAGAGTCTAACGAGTACTCGAAATCAAGGGTGCTGAAGAGAGTAGGAGAGAGAATAGAACCTTGCGGTACATCGGCCATGAATTAAAAATACGGCCAGAAATCACTCCGTCCAATATAACTTGAACTGAATGACGGAAGAGGAAAATTTCAATAAGGAAAGAGGGTCTACACCTAATGTCTGAAGGTTAGCTAAAAGAGCAGGATACCACACTCTATCGCAGACCTTCGGAATATCTGATGCGATGATTTCAGATTCACCAAAATTTTGATGATATGACCTTGATTGCAACGCTGAGTAAAGAATGTTAGTAAATCTCCAGTAGAGTGACCAGCCCGAAACTGTATTGGCGATCGCTAATAAGGTGATTAGTTTCTAGATGTTTCATCAATTGGGTGTTGATGAGTTTTTCGTAAACTTTTAAAAGAATCAAACTAATGACAATTATTGGCTCTATAATTTGAGGGATCGCAAGCCTCTCTTTTTTGTGGGTATTGGCTGAACATGTGCAAGTTTCCATGCCGAAGGAAACACTCCTGTCGAATAGGACAGGTAAAACAGTTTGCGTAGGGGTTTAGCTAAAGAAGAGGCGCAGCACCTGAGTACCAGGGGCGAAAAACCATCAGGTCCAGCAGCCTTAGATACATTGAGACCTCCGAGCACTTTCAAGACCTCCCTCGAGCGGAAATGTAACTGTCTTTGACTGTAATTGCATGTTGGTGGAGTACAAATTCGCAACAATGTTACCTGCAAACAAATTAGCTTTGTCCAATGATTCCACATACACATCCCCGTTCTGAATTAGGGGCGGTACCGAAGAACTGGTGAGGTTGTTCTTGACTGTTTTAACAAGAGACCAGAAACTCTTACTATCCTTTCGACTAGTAAAGATTTTCTGTGTACTTCTTTGGTTGACTTGGAACTTATCTCGCTAAATAATGGATTTTGAGGTGTTACGTGCTTCTCTATAGATCTGTCCGAATTCCACTGAATGGCACAGTTTATATGCCTGAATTGCAGCTTCCCTGTTTTTAATGGCTATATAGTAGTCATTATTAAACCAAGATGTATCGTTAGGTTTAATATTCTTGTGTCTGTGCAGAATGAAGCTGCACATCCCAAATCATAAGGTGTTGATAATAGATTCAGAGTAGTACCTACTCAACATCTCTCGAGGAAAAACACTCAAACCAGTCTAACTTCCTAATGAATTGGTTAAATGAAACCCAATCAGCTTGATCATAGTGCCACACCAGTCGCTTTTTACGAAGATGACTGGCGCGTTTCAGTGATGATATGAAGAATTGGGCCGACACAAGACAATGATCCGAGCTGCTAAGAGGAGATGACACTGATATTGAGTACTTGTCAGGATGAGATGTTAGAAACAGATCTAATAGATTAGCAGTATGTTCAATTATATCAGACAAACGAGTTGGATTTTCAACTAACTGCTGCAAGTTAAAGGACTCGCTTAATAGTTCAACCTGTTCTCTACAAATCTTCTACCTTTGAATATTAGTATAAGTGTACCACTATATCCTTTTCTAGATAAAAGTGTCCTCTGCATTTGGATTACTATGTAGACGGAAATTTATTGATAAGACTTCACAAAACTAAAAACTTGGGAGTCGTTTTTAACTCTCATTTTTCTTTCGAGGTCATATAGACTCCATCGTGAACAAGGTTAGTGCAACTTAAGGTTTTGTGTGGAATTCAACGACTCTTATGTGGTCGAATTACTCTACTTTGGTAGATCCATTTTTGTGTATGCTTGTCCTATTTATATCAATCGGATTGAGCCGTTCAAACAAGATTTCTTAGATTTGCTTTTCGTAACATTCCTTGGAGAAATCACATTGTTCTGTCTTCATGCTTAAACTGCTTTCCTTGAACACTCTAGATAGAAAGACGTATACCTGTTGCAGAGTTGTTTTGGGTACTTTACAGGGTGTTATCAATGCATGGGCCGCTATCTACGATGTCTCGTCTTTTTAATAGCACTTATTCCGAATGCATAGACTTTAATCTGGAATTTTTAAATATCTGAAGAAAGAGCATCCTACCAAAAAATATTTAACACAAGGCTTACTAAGGGTTCGTTTTGATCCCTGTGAGCATACTCCTTATTAATTTTCTATAAGACAATTCATGCTAAATTGTCTTTTACCATTTGATTTGTTTATAAAATTTTACTCAAGATTCATAATCTTATATTTAAGTACAATTATCATAAGTGCGGTGAAAATAAAAAAAACTTAACAGTAATCTACGTACACTAATTTAAAAAACGAGAAAATAAAAATTCTAAGATTTAAGGAAAGAAAAGAAACAAGAAGATTAAGCTTCCATAAGTTAAGTGGGAAATTACCAGCACCCTAACCAGTCTCTGTTTGAGATTCAAGGCGACATAATTGGTGGACAGCCCCAATCTTCTTAAACAATCAGAGATTTTACCAACTGTGGTCTTAATGTGATCACAGCATCTCATCGGGGTATTGAATTCCAGTCTCAGATTTGACACTCAACAAAAGCTGGTCTCATATTATTAAAGATCATAGGAGGAAGGTTATCAATATCAAAGATTGAGCTATAAAAAGCTTGATTTAGTTCCATTGAGAAGGAACAATTTGTATATTTCAGATAGGTCATCATTTATTCTACTAATACAGTTCTCAATGAGTCCAAGAGACCTGCTCAGTTAAAACTGAACATCGTCTGCATAGAGATACAAGTTTACGTCATAGACTATATCACAAAGATCATGAATAAAGAGGCTAAACAGATGAGGTCCTAATATTGAGCCTTCCGGAACACCATAGGATAAAGGCATGAATGAGAATACAACCCAATCAACAATCACCTGTCTGATCTGTTCACATTGAATTTTCGCCAAGAGATTATTTCAAGCCATAGATTCCACAATTTGAGTTTTCAGAAGTTTTTCAAAGACTTTAACAAGAATACGAAGAATGGTAATTGGTCGATAGTCGGCCAAATCCATCAGAGATACATTTTTGGGTATTAGTTAAACTTTCTAAATATTTAGGAAATGAGAAGTCATTAAACAGGTTTAGAGAAATGTATGGGAATATCAGCATGGGCGGATTAAGACTTTTTGGATGATCAAAATCATTTCGCCCTATCCTCAATTTTTTAAAATGAAGACACTTGAGGAAAAAAAACTCGGGTTTTTTATTAGGAAATTCAGGACTATAATATTGTGGTAATACTGATACTAAAGACTATAGATTTGAACTTAAAGTGAACATTCGGAAAAATTCTTATGTAGCTTAACAATTTTTGTTTGTTTTAATGATACAAATCTATTTATAATTTCATCTTCAGATATAGAATTCAAAATTTCATGAAACATCTGGTTAATCCGCGCCTGAATATCAGCTAAATAAAACGAGGATTAAGTTCATTAAAATTAGTGCCAGGTCACTTGTCTTGTCATCTAAAAGTGTGTTTCTAACATAATATTTAATCTTTATTAATGTGGAAAAAGATGGAAGGAAAAAATTGAGACATTCCCTACATCAGCTCGAGGCATCGTTCATTTTGTATTGGAGTGAGGCATTGCTGGATTATCCATTGCTTACGTCAGAAAGTCGAGGCATCGTCGATTTTATATACGAGGAAAGCATTTCAGATTGTTGTTCTACTTGCCCAGTCTTTGTAGTTATTAAATTGTCTATGGCTGTATTTGTTTTCGCCCTAAAGCATGCAATATAATGCAGGGCTGCCAGACGAGTTAATTATTCCGAATTATATGTTAAGTTTACATTGGATTCTATTTTGGGATATTATCAGGTGAGATCAGATGATTAATTTTTTATTTTTTTTTAATTATTTTTTACTTTCTATTTCCAGTTCTGTCCCATTGACTTTTCGCTCCGGGCGATCGCCGAATCCCGCCTTATGGTTAATCCGCCCCTGAATATCAGCTAAATAAAACGAGGATTAAGTTCATCAAAACCAGTCACAAGGGACTTGATAGAGTCCACAGCTTGATACAGTTCAATATAGTCAATACAGCAGAGCAAGAAGCAATTTATACTTTGATTTCGTATAGCGAAAGCAATGATGTAGCCGGTTACTCACTGGTAGAAAGACTCGAGCGAAACGTCATAATAAAGAGCCGATTTTACTACTCTGGGTCAACAAAACATTTTGAGCCTTCATTCTTGTAAACAGATGACCTCCTTAGGTAGCCCCATAAGATTTTAAAGATTAAGCAAGAACTAAATTTAGAAGTGTAAAACTCGCACTTAGATTTCTTAATTACAGAACTAACCTAATTACGGGCTTTCTTGTATAGAGTGTGAGTGCATAAAGGTTTAAGTCATTTCCACTGACGGTATAAAATCTCCCTTTCCTCACTTAGAGAACGAATTGCTTGGGAAAACCAAGGATAATTGTTTATAGGGATAAGTTTATGTATGGCCTCTTTGCTGCATCCAGAGGCAACTAATATATCAACTCTGGGCGAAGAAGCGGCGCAGCTGAGCCTTGTAAAGCAAGTTCCATAGCTAGCAAAGACTTGATGTCCTAGATTCAAAGTCACGCTCACTCGATTGGATATAGTCAGTATAATAGATTTGATCTTAGTCAGTTGCTCAACTAATTAGATAGTTACTAAATTTCAATTTTCATTTATTTACTTTTAGGATCTATGAGTGACTGATATATCTAAGAATTTATCATTTTACTACTATAAACATGCTTATAAATTACAATTTTAATCATGTTTAAATATATTAAAATATCCATATCCATAGCTAGCAAAGACTTGATGTCCTAGATTCAAAGTCACGCTCACTCGATTGGATATAGTCAGTATAATAGATTTGATCTTAGTCAGTTGCTCAACTAATTAGATAGTTACTAAATTTCAATTTTCATTTATTTACTTTTAGGATCTATGAGTGACTGATATATCTAAGAATTTATCATTTTACTACTATAAACATGCTTATAAATTACAATTTTAATCATGTTTAAATATATTAAAATATCAAAATGTACACCTCGGTTTATATTATGTGTGCAGTGATCCAATCAGATTTATATCAATCAACCAAACTTACAGCCCCATTCATGTGCAAACAAAATGTACATACACACACATTCATTCACATATGAACCTTTACAAAATATAGTTGATTTATAAAATTGTTTGAATGGACAGTCAGTAACCTCTCACGCAATCCTGAACAAACAGAACCGATTAAGGTAAATACCAATATATATTGGCTCTGCTTGAATTGAGTTGACACTAATGAAATGTTGATTGAAATTACAGCTTCATTTAATCTGACGATTATTCAAGGTTTTCTCACATCAGTAGGGTGGGACGACACAGTATAGCTCAGTTCGGACTATGATAAATCTGCCAAGATTCAAAGGACTGATACGAAAACAATTTAGAGAAGTAATAGTCCAGAAAGGAATAATGATCCCATTCCCAGTATATAGTTGAATATTGTTTTAGTAAACAGATTACTATACTATGTATGTATATAGTCTGACTCCCATCTACTTGGCAGCAACTGCTATTAATATTAATGCGACAAATGTCCTGAGCAAGGAAGAATTGAATAGACAGAAACAAGTGAAAATGAAAAAAATAAACAACTACAAGGACCTAGAGAAGACCATCGCCTCTCTATCTCTCTCTCTATACACAAGTGCTATTTATTTCTGTTATCGTTGTTTAAGGGAAATTGGATTTATATTTAGAATCTTGAGTTATTTTTGAAAAAACAAAAAGAAACAAGAAAGAAAAAAACAATTCTCTGTACATACACCAGCTAGTGTAGTGTCCTTTGTGTATATCCTTATAGGAAAAAATAACTACAATGTATAAACACAGAGTGAAAA
The DNA here is from genome assembly GCA_963930735.1 of Dioctria linearis. Lineage (NCBI taxonomy): Eukaryota > Metazoa > Arthropoda > Insecta > Diptera > Asilidae > Dioctria > Dioctria linearis. The sequence continues at coordinate 10,892,297 of OZ005743.1, read as the reverse complement.
TTTATGGGGGTGGATGCGCTGTGAAAAATTCTCAACGACATTCATTTCTCTACTAAAAGATTTATTTTATGTTTCGTGTATTTTTCAAAGAGTCGAGAATGCAAATTCGAGCAAATTATGTGAATTATTAGGTACCAAGTTAAGTGATTTAATTTGGAAGGGTTTTTAGTAGCTTGAAAGTCTTTGAAATTTATTTATATAGAATTTTAGTATTATTTTATTTTTTCAAAACTAAGAATTCTGATGTCAGTTAAAATTGGGTTTTTCTTTTCTATTACAGAATCGGACTACATTGACCTGGGGTTTTGGAGCTAAAGGTGAGTAGAGTATTCATTTAGTTCTATTTTGTTTTAACTGAGTAGTTGCGAGTGAGTATTGAATCTCGCTTTTTTTTTTGATTTACTGAATTTATTAACCAGAAAGCGAAATCTGAATTATTTGAGAATAGAATAGAAATGGTGGAAAATTAAGAGTAAAAAACTCAAAAGAAAAATTCTGAAAAATCAAAAACCCTAATGCGGACAGTACACGATCAGTAATAATGTCATTACTTCCGGAAGTCTTCTTTCATTACTCTGTCATTATATAGAAACCGTACACTATCATTAAAAATGACAGTATTTCTTTCAGTATGTCTCAATTCATTAAGCCAGAAGTTCAGTTATCTTGTGTAAATTATTGTAATGGATCGTCACAGAAAAGCTGGCATTGCTATAATTTTAGCATTAAGTACAAAGCGAAACTGAAATTTTAAAATTATTCTTTATTATTTGTTCCATATTGCTTAATTTAATATATTACAAAAATCACATGTCACTGTGCTCATACACGCTAATCTCCGAAACCGATTTCAAAGAAATTTTGTAAATATATTTGGTTGGCTTCAGATTGAAAGATAGGATAGTTTTGGATACGATAGATGGCGCTGTTGTTTAGATCTAAAAAAACTGCCTGAGAACGCGTCGTTTTCATAAAAATTGCAAATACAAGTTCAAAAATGGACTAAATCGGGCAACTCTTTCGTAGGTTTGGCATACAAATATTTAGTTTTTTAGTAAATATTTAAACAATGCTTGACAATGAGTTTACGTAGAGAGCCGAAGTTTGGTACGTGGTGTTTTCATAGTAATAGCAAATAAAACTTAAAAACTAACTAAATCGGACTACCTCTTCTTGGTGTTGCCATACAATACTTTTGTTTTTCACTATATACTTGGTAGCTGCCTGAGAAGCCGCCGAGGGTGGAAAGGTCATATTTTGTACACGGCGTTTTCATAAAAATTGCAAATATAGTTCTAAAACGGGACCAATCGGGCAATTCCTTCATATGGTTGGCATACAAAAATTTCGTGTTTTACTATATGTTTGGGCAACGCCTGAGAACGCGTTGACGTAGAGACATTCTAGCATACATATGAATGTATGCACGCACACTCATACACGCATACACACACATACAGATATAGAGTGAAACTAGAGTACGGAATCACGCTATCGAGTCAATTAATAGCTTGGATATTATGAATCTATAACCACTCTACCCCCACCCATCTAGGTATCTATATTATCGCCGGACAACGTCGACGGGCTCCCCCTAGTTAGAATAAATAAAAAATAAATTTGTAGCTGATTGAAAAAAAAATGTTCTTTTCTATTTCTGTAATTTTAAAGCTATCAAAAAAAAGGAAACAATAATTACTCCTTAAGCACCGTTTTTTTTTTTATATTATTAAGCCAAGCTCAGGGGATACCCTATGATGTAAAGCACAGCGTGGCAGGAAGGAGATAGGGAAAGGATTAAGGGATATGAGGAGAGCGGCGGAGGTGCCGATGTATGTCGCCCTTAAACTTTCGCAGGTTGTATGCTGGAGGAAAGACAGAAGATGGTAGACTGTTCCACATTCGCACAGTTCGGGATAAGAAAGCATCACGCAATTTTAGTGTACGGCCGAAGGTAATTTGAAGGGTAAAAGGATGAGCGCGGGATGCAGCGCGAGTATTGCGTGCAGGAACTATTCTACAAGGGATCAGAGTAGGTATTTCATCAGAACATTGACCATGCATATAGCGATAAAGGAGCGAAAGGCATCCAACATTGCGACGGTGCTCGAGCGAGTCGTTATGACGAGTAATTGCCACATCGCCAATGAGCTTGCAGGCTCTCTTTTGGACAATATTCAATGAAGGTAAGGCTGTGCGACCAGCCCCCGCCCAGATATGGGAATTGTATTCCATTCTAGGTCTGATGTAGGACTTGTAGAGGAGCGCTATATTTGATGGGCTGAAATATTTCTTACACCTTTTCAAAAAACCAAGACATTTTGATGCTTCTTTGGCAACCGAGAAGATGTGATCTGTCCAGCTTAACTTACTGGAAATATTAATGCCAAGAATGCTTAGTGACGGTGAATCAGAAATTAATGCACCATCAAACGAAACGGGAGTGGTTAAGTGATGGTCTTGTTTTAATGAGATGAGACAGCTTTGGGTCTTAGATGCATTGAATTCGACGCGATTCACTTTGCCCCAAGCGAGAATATTGTCAAGATCGTTATTCAATGATCTAATCATGCAGTCTCGTTTAACACATGTGGCGTTCCCTCTGGAATCCGCAAGGGTGTCAGACTCTATCAAAGGCCTTTGAAATATCTAGAGCAACGATTTTGGACTCACCAAAATTGTGAAGACTACGATTCCAACGTTCCGTAAGAAAAGTCAGCAAGTCTTCAGATGAGCGTCCGTGCCGGAAGCCGTATTGGCGATCGTTGATGAGCTGATTGGTTTCCAGATACTTCATTAATTTGGAGTTAATGATAGATTCAAAAACCTTTGAAAGAATCGAAGTGATCGGAATTGGTCGATAATTTGAGGGATCGCTACCCTCTCCTTTCTTGGGAATAGGCTGAACGTGAGCTAGTTTCCAAGCAGTTGGAATTTGCATTAACTCACATTTTTTTACCCAATAATGATTATCTGAAAAATATGCAATTACACTTAGGCTGCTCACCTGTTATACATTTACATTAACAGGATGTTCGATTCTGTCCAGAAACTGAAGAGCATGAAATACCCACGAAGATGGATTGTACACGTCATTGGCAATTATTCCCGATCTCTTCGATGATAGGATCATTTCAAGTTCTTTTCGGTAATTAGACCGAAGAGGCTGGCTTTTTCTTGTAACATCTGCACGTTTAGAACCTGATTCTATTTTCATATAAATGATTAACAGTTTGTCTGGAGCTAAATTCCTCTCTGTAGTAGATTCAGTACAAAAAAAAAACTCGCTGTCACTATCACTATCCATCTTTAAATTACATCATACCTCCTACAAAATCAGAACTGAACTGAGAAATGAAGGCAGTAATGAAGTGCGCACCGTACACTGTCATTATTAATGAAAATTTGCCCACTATATGTCAGTAATGATGCCTAAATATCAGATAATCCGGATATCATCATTACTGACTATCATTACAGTTTCTGTGAACCTTACACGATCATTATTAATGTCATTCCGATAAAGTAATGACATTATTACTGAACTTGTAAGGTCTGCATAATAGGCACAAAATTCCAAAAAATCAAAATACATTTCCAAAAAATCCGACATGAAAACAAACGTAATGATTTACGTTTTCTACAAATATCGTTATATCAAAATACTTTATAGAACAAACAGAATTTTAAAAATTGCCATTTTCAAAATGGGATATTGTACCTAACTCTTCGCAAATGACAAATTCTTGGAACTGGGTACGATATTCAGTTTGCTAGTGCACCATTTACAAAATACGGTGTCTAAAATTTGTGTGTGTTTTTTTTTAAATTCCGTCAGTCAGATAAATGAAAGCATTATCTTTTTTAAAAATGAGAAGGAAAATAAAATATTGAAATTTATCAAAATGTAAAAAACTTCTGTTTCAAAATTAAAATCCTTTTTACATCCAAAAACTATAAAACTTTCAAATAATTTTAAAATTTCAAGTGATTTATTTCTGAAAGACTTCTGGGGACTATACATCTGGGAAAAGTACACAAATTATGATATAATATTTTGAAATTGATAAATTAGGCAGAATATGGCGGGATTTAAATATTACGTTACCTAAAAATGGTATCTTATAAATGAAAATGTATGTTCAAAATCTCAACTCTCAAAATTTTCTTCTCTTTTTGTAAAAACGCATACTTTAATTAAACGGAAATGAAGCGTATATCGATATCTCATCAACAAGAATCGTGTTTGAATGAAAATTCCGCCTATTTGGATAAATCCGGTTTTTCAAAATTCAACTTTTTCTGCTGAAGAATAATCTCCATTTAAATACCGTTTGTGTCATATTATATTATAAGTTTTAGGTGATGGCTAAAAAAAAATGCTTGGGAGTTAAACGGTCAGTTTAAAGGGCGGCGAAAATGAAAGCAAGATTATAGAAAGAGGAGTTTGACTAGTGGATGGATTTCATACACAATCCACAATGAGAAAGATGTGGGATACGGTATGAGTTGAGAATGATATTTTGAAAATTAATGCTTTTTGTTTTCTTCAAAAAAGCATGATCTTTTCCATAGTATATTACGATTGCATCTGGTTTCGAAGAGGTTCCGGAATATTTTTATGATCCCACTGAAGTAGTTGTCAACTATTTTTTTTTTAAATTGAGTAAAAACAAGTAAAAAAGCTAGAATTGGTCTATAAGACCAATTCTTATGATACCCTACATCAGGGGTCGGCAACCTATGACCCGCGGGTCACCGAGTAACCCATTTGATAATTTCAAGTGACCCACTTTAGTTCCGAAAATAAAGTGTAATATAAAGCATAAACACAAACATGATGTGAGTGAAATGGCAAATGAAGATAAATCTGAATACATGGCTAAACACGTGTAGTAAATATTCGAAAACAAATAAAATTCTTAAAGAGTTTTGTTACCAGCAACAATCACGCTACATCTGCCAGCTTTGTTGTAGCTCTTAGCATTGATACCAATGAAAAACCATTAACAGATGGCGAGTTTTTGAAAAACGCATTCATAAATTGTTCCGAACACTTATTTAATAACTTCGCAAATAAGAAACAAATATTTGAGAGTCAAAGAAATATATTGATGAACAGGTCAAAAATGATTTGTTATATTGTGACATAATTACCATTGCAGTTGATGAAAGTACCGATATAAATAGTATTGGTTGGCTTGCAATATTTATTAGATTTGCATGAACGACACACCACTGATATTTTTTGTCAAATACAAGAGTTTACAAATTTAAAGGGCAAGTGTTGGATTTAAAAAGTAAATTGTTTTCCATAACAACTGATGAGAGGAAAAACTGGTTTCGTAAGACTAATTGAAAATGAATTTGGCCGCTCACTTTTATCATTTTATTATATCATACACGAACAAAATTTATATGCAAGGCGTCTACGCAACAACTTAAGGATGTAGTGGAAATGGTTCTTAAGATCGAAAACATGATAATAGCGCGATCAGCATTAATACACAGGCGCTTTAAAGCTTTTTTGGAGGAAATTGAATCGAAATATGGAGATTTGTTGTTACATTCTGAAATACGATAATTCAATCCAGGCAAAGTTCATAATAGATTTGTAGAGTGTTTTGATGATATACAAATATTTTTTCACGAAGTCGGTGTTCTCGAACTAAATGATAAACAATGATTTTTAAGACTTTTGTCCTTAACAGACATAATAAACCATTAAATAATTTCAACAAACGACTCCAAAGAAATAAGCACACAATTTTGAAAATGTATTGTAAGCGTTGAGCTCAAATCCCCCATGCATGCATGATTAACAACTATGCTGCCACTAATAATATTGTTATTGGTGTGGTGTCCCGTCATTGTGGTTTCGAGTGCCTGAAGCGTTGTTCAAATATTGCTAAGTAAAAATAAGGAGTCGAGGATTAAAGTCCTCTTCAAGGAGCAATTCGACCCTAAGCTTCAGAGCAAGTCGTCACAATGGGGCGCAATGGCGGGTCCTGACCGAAAATTGCAGTGACAATCCGTAGTGATTAGTGTTGTGTTATACTGATTTAGTTAATTAATTAATTTAAGTAAATTCTGTAAGCGTGATTCGTTTCGAATCCCTAAAAAGGCTTACAGTATTAGGAATGGCAGAGTTTTATTTCAAAATTGCTATTATTTGAAACTGAAATTGAATATGAAAGTCGGTTTCAAAGTTTTAAAAAGCATGGAGAAATGTTTACATTTATAATAAAGTCCGAGGAAATAGACGAAAATATTTTAAATTTGCAGTATTTTCAATACCTAAAAATTGACAATTTTAGTTTAGAAATGATTGATGTTAAGAGTTCAATGTTACGGACGGATAAATTCAAGAAATTGCGGAAAGATTTTGAAAAAACAAGATAATAATCTTTCCATGATATCAACATGTTGAGCATCACTTCCTACGAAGTTTTCATTTTTGAACAAAAAAAAAAAAAATGGCTTTGCCATTTTGCCCATATTCGATTCAACTTATTAATATGAGAAAATATTTTCACAAATGAAGGCAAGAACAGGAATAGGTTAATTACCGAAAATTCAGATGCTTGTATTCGTCTTAAAACGACTAAGTTTAAACCAGACTTGACTAAATTGACGTCACAGTGTTCAACAGCAGGGATGCTTTCGATATCGAAGAAAGCGTTTATAAATGAAGTTCATTCAACTATGTTTGTAATTATTTTCATAATAAAATATAATCTTATTATTTACTCAAAGACTGTCTTAATACGAAAATATCTCTGACCCAATGTCTCTTTAATATTCACATTTTGGGTGATTTTGACCCGCGGCCAAGAAGGGCCGACCCCTGCCCTAGATGAATGCCCGTATGTATATACTCATCATGTGGATTGTGCATGTTGGATTTTTGAAGTGGCTTTTCGCATATATACATACATATATGTACGAGTATATCTAAAATGGTTCGTCAGCTAGGAAAAATTAGTATAACCAATTTCATAGGATTTTATATTCTGAAGAACTTTTTAGTACAATCAAATTATATAGGACTGATCGTTTTCGTAGTATACGTAAAAATTCTAAAAGCCCGTCAACAAAAGACATTAAGGATGTGTTAAACGATCCATTATAATACTTTGAACATATTTTATTAACAACGTTGGGACCTATGAGCGATCGCTCATGGGTCTGGAGGGTGAACAATGGGCCATGACTTGGCCTTCGTTCGGGGGACCTGAAAGGGCTCCCAAACCTCATAAATCAATCAATCAATCTATCAATTAACAACGTTTGTATAAATTAAGCGGAGGAAGGATGCGTGGGGTCTGATCTAGTACATTTTGGAAAATTTAGTACAGATTCGAATTCCTTAGGTCCTGAGAAGAAGTTTGAGTACCCACACTCTTCTACTCGGAGGCTTAAATAGCCATTCCTAAACTCAGTTTTTTAGTATTTCACCTTAGATCGGATCGTGGAAGAATATTTTTCTCTGCATACTTTTAGGGTAGTGGTAGGCACCCTCGGCGGAAGGGGGGTGGTTCCAATACGGCATGTTGCATATCAAATGAAAGGTCTTGTCGAGTACTATCGGGTGGTTTACTTTTTTCCCGATTCAGAAAACTTTCTCGGGATGTTTTTGCAGCTGGAAAACCCATTTTCACACACTTGGGTCACATACACTCCAGCTACTACATTTCGTATATATCTCTACAGTTCTTTCTTTCATGGTCATTAGGGCTCTGTTGTGAACATTTTTATTATAGGAAGTCATTTTCCTCAACGGACCGATTCCGCAACCACGAGAAGTAGATAAGTCCACTTTTTCATCCAAGAAGTCGCTTAAGTTAAAAAAAAAACTGAGATATGATTGGACGATTTTGGATTTCGTTGGATTTTACAATTTCTTATTTTAATATTTAAAAAAATTGTTCTCTGTGCACTGATAAATAGAGAACAAAAATACTCTTTACGAGTAGTAGAAACGATACCAGACCAGAGACCTGGTGGGGATTAAAATAGGTCACTGATCCATGCTAGGAGGCTGGGTCACTGCAAATGATTTCTGTCGGAGCTACAATAATCCCGAAGAAATTGAATCAGTTAACATTATTTTTTGTGGATGCCCTGCCTTGTGGATCAAAAGGGGTAGGTTGCTAGGAAACTGTTTCTACATGAAATACAGAGAGCAACGCTCAATAGTTTCCTGAGATTTCTTAGGGAACACAGTATGTACCCGAAATGAACCGATGGTGGTTTCCAAATAAAAAAATTTCTTTGTGCTACGTAAGAGTATTTCGATCATAATTAGAGAGCACGCGTATTAAATTGGAGGACTGGATATTCGGTGGTAGCCGACAGATATTGTGCTTTCTAATATAAGCTCTAGGTTTCCCAGGACAGCCCGTCCGAACTGTTTTTTTTTACCAAAGATAGTTTTTGAAGCCCCGGAACTATCCGACAAGAAGCCAGTTCTTCAGGATTGTCCTCTCACACTGCGTCGTCAGTTGGTTAGAACTGGTGGGCTGCAGATAGCTACCTCCAGAGCAGCGCAAGTTGATCGGAGATACCATTGGCATTTCTCAAGTCCACAGGTTAGCTATATAAGGTACAGTAGACAGAGGGGATGATTTCCGTGATGCTATGACATATAATGGACCCAATCGGTGGTCTAAGTGCGGTTGCGGGGGAGTGGGGTATTCCGCAATATCCCACCCTCTCATTTTTGTAGCCTAGTAGTTAGTTAAGCGTTTTTCTTTTTGATTACTTAACATCATTTTCAAAAGTATACATTCTTTGCTTATTCATCGATCAGAAAACTGTTAAAAGTTTTTATTAAAATAAAGTGCGCCTTGATGGGATTTCATCTCTATTTTGGTGGTATTGTCGTAGGACGTTTTCTGTTCCAGTCAGAGTTTATCTTTAACAAGTCACTAGGTTTTGAAACTCACTGCATGTTACAGTAACTTCAGTAAGGATTTTTAAAACATTTCGCATGAGCTATTACTAATTACATTATTTATGTGTGCTTGTGCGGCCTTTGCCCTGAGTAGACTGGATACGTCTCGGTCTGCCCTCCTATCAGTGGATGAGCTGTAAACTTATCCCACCTAGATCTGATACGCTTCATTAAGAGGACAGGAAGCAGGACGAAGCCTTGGCCTACGTGCTTGGGATCTCTCGTCCCCCTGGGTGTACAAAATATGAGAATATAAGTGTATCCTGATGAAATTAAAAAGGTTCCTGCTACTTGTTCTAAGAGGACTTGATGGGCAAAACGATTTTCATCTTCCGCCATACCTACATATATGTCCAGTCTAAATGTTGAGTCTGCTTACAAATTTTTTACAAAGTATGAAATTATAATAAATTTTTTCTACGTAACATAATAAGAGATGGTCCTTCCTACATGTGTACTTTCAAGGATAAACAATATTTAGATAATTAAGATTTCCAACAACAGTAGCAACAACAACCGACAGATAACATCTCTTGAAAATCCTATATAGAAGATAATTTCTGAATAAATATAAATCTCTAAAGCTTGACATTATCCTCATTTTCTTCTGAACAAATTATACCAATTAAAGTGCTCCACAGTAAATCTAAGGAATTACTTTTAGGACTAAAAGAAAAATTCCTAATGAAAATTTCATTAAAAAAAAAGAGATTTCCCTCGATAGATGGTATCTAAAGCTCAGTGTCTGCTACTAAATGCCAATGCTTTCTTTCACATTTAAAGACTACAATTTCAATCTCTCGCTCTCTTTCTATCAGCTTCTCTCTTTCTTCTTCCTGTAAATTTTTTCTTATATCCATGATGAATGGCATCAATAAACTTCGCCTGTCTTCCTATCCTATAAGGGAAACGAATTGTTGGAGGGGGGGGGGGGGTGGTCCAGATATAAAGTCAAACGATCGAGCACAATTGAAATAAAACTGTCATATAGAAGTCGTTCTAACTGAGCATCCCACATCCCACTCATCACACCACAAAATCTCACCCCCTCCTACTTAGAATTACTGTGTCGTACGGCGCGTCATGAATTGATATCAAAATCGAAAAATCAATATCTCCGACCACTACGCGTCGGGCGCCGTTATCTTAGAAATTTCCGTTGTAGGTATAGTGATGAACACGCGACAAAATATCTAGAGATACATCTTGAAAGCATAAAGCAAAAAAAAATATTTTTTTTTCTCAACATTATTTATAGGTGACAATGCTGCTGCCATTGGAATTTCCTCGAAAATTTTCATTTTAGATTTATATTCATAGGAACATTTTGGCTTTTATACTTCCTGAGATTACCTCGGGGCGGACTCCGTAAAACTTCTTAAATTGGAAGTGTATATATCTACCTGAAAAGTGTGCTAGGGAAGAAAGGGGAGGGGGCAGTGAGGGGGAGAAGAAAGACAATTGCCCTAGAAATGAAACCTGAGATGGGAATTTACATCTTGATAAGTATTCTATAAAAGATGGTGGGTTATATGTAATGATGGTAGTTCGGGGGGTTGGTAGTGTTGTTGGATGTACCTACTTTTGAAATTCTATATGCGCCAGACTTGATTGGCTTATCCTTTACTACAACAGAAATTTTGTATTCGACAAGAATAAATTCCGGAAAGTTTCGTGCTTCTATATACCAACCACAGATCTGAATAATCTATAAACCTCTTAAAGTACTTATTACTTAGCTAGAACTGCTTGTATACAACAACAATACTCAATTTGAAAGCTCACTTAATACCTTCTACTATGTACTACGAACGAGTACCTCTTTTGTCTGCCTAATCGTAGAGCTCCCCTTGGGCCATAAATCATTATTGATTTGAGCTACTATTGAGTGGTAGCCTAGCTATCATAATTCACTCGCACCCTAAACGCGCTTCACCTACATGTGTACATATATAAGTATTACTATTGGCCTTAATGCAAGAGCTTTGATTGAGTTATCATAATACCCCTAGTAAAAACTTGCTACAGAGACAAGAGCGGACAAGACAGGAATTCTAATTGCAAGTGAGCTTCTATTTTGCAATCATGAAAAAACCCTTTTAAACTTTAATCAATCTCTTAAAGTTTAAATAAACAAAAATCAACTCATTCTGGATAGTGAAGCAGGACGGCGGTGTTATGTAAATATTTGCAGCACTTCATCTAGATTTGGTGCTAGCTATCCTCAAAACGACGACATTACTTTGGTGGCTGCCAAAAGCGTTTTCCATCTATCTAAATTCGAGAGCGAAGGGAGTCAACTTTAATTAGGAAGTCGAAATTGGCTAGCTCGTCGTCGACAACAGCTCTGGGGAGATGAAATTTTTATAAAAGATTTTGTAAATTTCATTTAACAGACAACAAATAAAGTGTGTCATCGCGTATTTTTGTCTGTTGTTTATAGCGTTTCAATAAAAATGTCTTTTTCTTTGATAATTTTAATTTATGGTAATTCATTGGTTCTGTTCTGTTTCTTATAGTAGCCAGCTACCCCCTGCAATATTTCAATTTAAAGGGTTCGTAGACGTACTAAACTTTTCCGTCGGAAAACAGTTTTCTGTACAAAATAAAATCAGTTGACAACAAAAAAAAATCGAATTTTTCTTTTTCTTTTGAAAAATGTGCAATTTCCTTCGATTTTTGTCTTCTTGTTTTTTTTTTTTTTTGCACAAAATAAAATTATCATGGAAAGGTTCAATTTCTTTTATTTTCCTCGGCGCTATCGTATGCTTTCATTTCCTTCGCGATTTGGCGGAAATGAAAAACTGAGAGAGAATTCAATTTGAGAATATTCTCCCATTCTTGAGTGTCGCTGTCGCCGCGTCCTATGATAAAATTCCTGAAGGAACACACCACCAACGACACGAAGATGTTGAAATAATATATAATGCAATTTCGTTGATGTAATTACTAATCAGGAGCGCAAAGGAGAAAGACTTTTTCTTTAATTTTCCTATTTTCATTTCTTTGAATTCTTGAAAGATTGCCGTTTAATATAATTTTAAAAGTCATACATTGTTTGAAAATTGAATTTTACACGTGCGATCATAAATAGATCCTTGTTGAACTGGCGATGGATGGCGGGTACGGAATGTTATGGGCATTTGAATTTTTTTTTTTTTAGGTGTGACAATTTGGCAAACTATCAAATTTTAAATGGTTTGAAATTGTTTTTTCTTTTTATATTATTAAGCCATGCTCAGGGGATACCCTATGATGCAACATGAGGAGAATGGGGGAGGTGCGGATGTATGTCACTCTTAAACTTTCGCAAATTGTATGCCGGAGGAAAAACAGAAGATGGTAGACTGTTCCACATTCGCGGGATTAAAAAGTATCACGGAATTTTACTGTACGGTCGAAAGTAATTTCGAGGGTAAAAGGATGTGCGCGGATTACAGCGCGAGTATTGCATGCAGAAATCATTCTCCAAGGGAACAGACTAGACATTTTATCAAAACATTGAGTATGCATGTACCGATAAAGGAGCGAAGCGGCGATGCTCGAGCGGGTCGATATGACAAGCAATTGCCACATCGCCAATGAGCTTGAAGTCTCTCTTCTAGACATCATCCAGTGAAAGATGTGCAACCAGCCCCGGCCCACATATGGGTATTTTATTCCATTCTAGATCTGATGTATGACTTGTAGAGGAGGGCCAGGTTCGATGGGCTTAAATATTTCTTACACCTTTTCAGAAACCCAAGACATTTTGATGCTTCTTTGCCAACAGAGAAGATGTGATCTGTCCAGCTTAAGTGATCTAATCAAGCAATCTCATTTGACATTGCCTCTGGAGTCTGCACAAGTGTCAAATGAGTAAGCGAAATCAAGGGTACTGTCGTTAGCGAAGCTATGGTTGGGATTGAATGTAAGGGAAAGCCGATCATCAATGAAAATTAAGAAGAAAGATGGAGAGATAACAGCCCTGGGGCACACCGGTATTTATAGGGAGGGATTCTGATGAAACAGCATTTAGTACAACCCATATTAGGCGACCGGATGAAAAACTTTCAATCCATAGTAGAAGAGGAGGGGATTGACCACGTGCTTTAAGTTTGGATAAAATGGCTGGATTCAAGACTCTATTACAGGACCTTGAAATATTGGGGGCAATGATTTTGGATTCACCAAAATTGTGAAGATTACGGTTGCAACATTCCGTAAGAAAAGTCAGTAAATTTCCAGATGAGCGGCCAGTCCGGAAGCCATATTGGCGATGGTTGATGAGTTGATTGATTTCTAGATACTTCCTTAACTTGGAGTTAATGATAGATTAAAAATCCTTTGAAAGTATCGTCATGATTGCAATTGGTCGATAGTTTGAAGGATCGCTATTCTCTCCTTTCTTGGAAATAAGGTGAACGTGAGCTAGTTTCTAAGCAGCTGGAAATTTTTCCTATCGAACAAGATAAGTCCAATAGTTTGTGTAGAGCTTACCCAAGGATGAGGCGTAGGTTTTAAATAATAGGGGCGAGAAAACATGAGGACCTGCGGTTTTGGAAACGTTGAACTCCTTAAGAACCTTGAATACATCTCTCGTACGGATGTGTATTGGATCTTATACACATCCTCATGGGAGATGCAAACCAGGTGTCTCTGAAGTGGGTGGAAGATGTGAATTTGAAAGCAACCAAAATATTAGCTTTAGCTTTAGATGCAAGGAGTCAATGAAGGTATAGAGGAACTGCTCAAGTTATTCCTGATGGTTTTTATCAAGGCCTTTGCTGCCATTGTGATTTGCCAAGATCCTTTGACTAACATTTTGATCAAAAAGACATTTTCGCTCTAGATAGTGAACTTGCTGATGTTCTGTGCAATCTTGTAGACTTGTTTTAGCTCTGGACATGGATAGAGGCGAAAAGCATACGGTCTCTCGTACAAAAAAGCTTGTGCTGTGTACCATTAAATAATACATGGAAGTCGGATAAACTCAAAATTAGCTATATCTTACAGGTTTGATTAAAATTATTGTTAACAATTTTAAAACCCGATTTATTTTATATAAGGAGACCTGCAACCCCGAATGAAAACGATATCTCTTAATTAAAAATTCCTTAGATATTGCAGGTAATTTTTAACATAGTGTGATCATATCATAGAAAGGTACATATGATTTATTATGCATTGAAGTTCGTGCTTTTTTTAACGCTTAAATGGTAATTTTCGGGGACTGTTGCAACATAACGTTTACTATTTTGACGATCATAGTGTGTAATAACCTTTTGGAAGAAAGCCGTAATAAAGTGGTAAAAAGGTGCATAACCCGAAATACCACAGATGTGCGATGGATATACCCATAAATATCTAATAAAACAAGTGAAAAAAAGGAACATAAATAAATCGAGTTTAAGACGATTACACATGGTGTTTTTTTTATAACTGCTTATTACTATAAAGAACAAGTCATTCATAGGGTGTTATGGTTTGAATGGGAATGTCTACCAAAGGACTCACAAAACTTGTTTTCGTTGATCGTTTCATTCCAAGCGAACTTAATTATTTTAGATTTTCCGCACACACAAATTCTTTGTGGTAAATAATGAGTTTAGCAAAATTTAAGCTATTCAATTCCCTGCTTTGCTGCATATAGCATTTTCACATGAAAACGATCAAAATGGATCTGTTTTGGACCCGATTACTATTGCTATTTATTGTGATAGTTTCCTTTTTTTCGGAATGTGTCTTTAGTTGTTTTTATCTCGAACTTTTCTAGTCAGTTTTTATCTATTCATAGTGCTTTATTTTTAAATGTCAAAGAATTTTTAATATTCTAATTGTTTTCACGAGGATTTTCAACAATCCATTGATGTTTTCCGTTTTTTTTTACATACAAAATTCTCAGGTAAAAAATCACATTGGTGGTAATATTGGTTTCTGTCGTGTGCAAGATTAATTTTGATTTATGGCTTTTCCCGTTGTTTTTAGCTTTGGTAATGGTCTAGTCTACACCCGAGACCGAATTATTGGATTTTTGAAGAAATAAAATATGCATTAAAAACAGCATGAGTTTTCTTTGAAACCAGCTGGAACAGCGGGTCATTAACATACACTGTTTTCTATATGAAAGTAAGACCCATACAAACGTCATTCACCTAATATAAAGCATTAAGCCTGGCGTCTAGTTGGGTTGAAAAAACACACGAGTGAGATATTTTGGTCTTCCATACAAACTGTGAAAGTAGTAGCATCCAAATCAGAGATGATCGGGTTTCAAGGCAATGGTTTTAAATTAATTCTTTACTATAATTAAACCAATTTAAAACTGTTAATTTTTCAATTTATTTCTTTGACAGTTCCACAATAAAATTGCTTGCAAATTGAGTTTTTCTTTCTCATCAATTTCATAGTTTACTACCCCCGAAATGTTAATTTATAGTATCCAATATCTTTTCACCACGTTTCTACTACAAAATTTCAAGTAGCTTTCGTTTCGTTTTTGAATGTACCATGAAAAAAAATTCTACTTAAGATTTTAATTTTTCCAACTTAATTGAAAGAGTGTTTCTGTGCAGAGTAAGTTGCTGTGTCATTAATTAAACAGTCAAGATATGAATAATGCCAACTTGAGTCGTCACCGTGGGCTACTCCTACTATAATGTACGTAGCAACTACTAACTTTTTGTTCCTAAAGCACTGACTGAAGCTTCTTTAATTACTACCCAGCTCTCTCTCCCTATTGTACATACATATATTTATTATTTAACCCTTTTTTTTTTTTTTGTAGTCCTGTCTGTCTAATTCCTTTACAACTGCCAACAAGCTATGTATATGTATAGAAACTTAAGTAGGTATGTACAAATGTATGTAGACATATTTATGTGAAAATATATGGCATCCCTCCAGGAAAAAGAGTTTCTTTTTTATGGTAATTTTCTAGAGCAATGGAGAAATGTTAACACAACTAGAAATAATTTACAAATTTACAACGACTTAATTACGGGATGTGCTATTGAGGATTATTTAATTAGTGGGAAACTTTGTGGCAAGAAATTAGACATGAAAGTCGATATTTTGTCATTTTTCTTACTGAAAGGCTATTTTTATATACAGTAAGGAAAATTTTTTTATTGGAGAGGAAAGTGGAAATTTGAATAAAAATTAAAAATATTCTTTTTGCATTGCGCAGCCTTTTGAGAGGAGATTTTTAGGAGCTTTTCGTATTTTATTATTAAAATGCTGAAAAGATGAACTTTGAGTAGTTTTTTGGTCACATGTAGCCATAAAAACAGTAAAAAAATAAATATTTTAAATAAAGTTTGCATGTAACAATACAATCCAATCCAATATATTAATTATAGAAGATTACAAAATCTTTTAGAGGTAAAGTACCTAGTTACGAGCATTCTCTCTCTCTCTCTCTCTTTTAGTCGCATTAATTAGTTGGTTCCGCAAATTTGTGATCAAGTAGATGTCCTTTCGAATTTTGTCTCTCCTTTGTATCGAAAGGACAGTGATATTCAGTTGTTTGAGTTCAAAGTGAAGGATTGTGAAAAAGCGTATTTTCTTAAAGAATTTAGTAAGGATATAAGATATGCGAAGAAGGCTCTTAATATAACTAATGTGTGTAAGTAAATTAATAATATAAAACTTGTGTTGTTAAAAGAAATAAAAACTATTTTGAGAAATCGGTTTTAAAAAAAAATTGTATAACTTTGATGCCTAACAGTGCTCAGTAATGGATACTGAAATTGGCATAATATAGTAACGAGCACTGTGTTGGTTATTGTTGGTAAAAACTGGAAATTTCATGGATCCAGTAAAGACGATCTGATCTTGCTTAAATTTACTTAAGCGGAAATTCGCAGATCGCGTTGAACGTTTGCAAATTTATGAAAAAAACATCGAGCGAAAACCCTTATTTAACAATAATTAACTTACCTACCAAGTCCTTTTACACAAATTTCACATTTTTAATTTACTCCTTTATGGTTTTCTAAATATGCTAAGTGACCTTGTATATGTAACGCTATATACAACAGAGAAATGTCGCAATGAAATTCATACCACAGTCAGATTTAATTCATTTTTTTTTATTTCATAATATAAACATACAAACTAAAATCTAAGTGGGAATAGGAAGTGAGGATATTTCAGTTTTCAATTCATCAAATAAATCTCTGTAATCTTCATGTTCACGTACTAAAACGGCAACAGTATCCCATTTAACCCCCATCCGAGGTCAGCCCTGCTTGGAATGTATACATAAGGTATGCTCTTTTCTTCACATACTATAGGCAAATGGTTAATTATATCAATCAATGTTACATCCCCAGCAAATATCACGATCCTAATAAAATTAAAAAGAAATTGTTATTCTACATTACCTAAACATGAGGGCGGAATACTTACCCAGTTTCTCCTTTCCTTAATCTAGTCTGAACATCCTTTAAACCATATCTAAGAAATGTTTTGTTTGGCAGCTTTTTTTATTAGTTTATAACATCTTTTTGTCAACCATTGATGCCATTGGTTTGGAAATTTGATTCACACATTTCAATTTGTCATTATACGAATCCTCTTCTTTTATCTCTGTGTTAGGCTCTATTATTCCAGAAGAAGATGAAGTGTTAACACCATCACCAAATTGTATAGCTGTAGTATTTGGTGTTGTTTCGAAGAGTGGAGATGTACCGCTATGTGTTCTTCCAGCGAATACTGATGTACAAATATTGGCTGTAGTTCCCGCAAAAGGTGCAGTAGTTGAGACTGTTCTTCCAAAAGCAAAAGAAGATGTTATTGCTGGAACGCCTTCAAAGGCTGCAGTTGCAAACGATGCAGATGACACAAATGCCGATGTAGGATCTGTTATTATTGGCGTAGATCCAAATCCCCCCCAAGTCGAAGCTAGCGTCACAGATGTTGTACACGTAGCAGTCCGACCAGACGATTTCCCAGAAGGAGAAGAAACTACGGCATTTGACGTCTGTGCTAGAGAAGCTCCACCCTGTACAAAAGAGCTTCCTGGTGAGATTGTTGCAAAGCCGGTTGCTTCTGCCATCTCAAGTGGTAAAGTTCTATCAAACATATTTCTCGAGAATACAGATGTTCCTTCTTCACCACCGAATGTTGGGTTTTGTTGATTTACCAATACAAAGGTTGACGGAATGACTTGTCCAAATCTTATGTTTCCATAATTTGAATCACTTGATACCGCGCTACCATCAAATGATGATGAAGTAGTTTCTCTGCCACTTCGAAGCGATGAAAATCCAGAAAGTGAATTTCCACTTCTTTGGTTTCCTTCACGAGAAGTATTAAATACATTTGTTGTAGCTTCAGATTTATTATCGTCAAAATCGAGATTTTGTGCCGTTTTATCTCCTTCAAAAGGACTTAAATATTGATTTACCGCAGCACCTCCACCAACAAATATTGAACCAGTGTTTATTTCACTTGAAGATTGTCCACCATAGCCAACAGTTTCAGTTGGAGATGATCTGAAAATATTTCCCACAGAGCCGATTGAGTTGTGCTTGGAGACCGAAATAGAGGCGATCCTACATCGCTAGATGCAAATGGTGAGATGGCTCCAGTTGAAGTAGCAGCTTGAGTGAAAGCTGATTGGTTGCGCTTTTGTATTCCACTAAATATACTGCCCGAGCTTAGAGTTGATGGTGATCCACAGAAAATGCAAGACGAAGTTGCTCCGGGTGTTATTGTAACAGGAGATGAAGTGGTAACACCGGCACCAAATTGTGTAGCTGTAGCATTTTGTGTGGTTCCGAAGAGTTGATATGTACCGCGTTGTGTTGTTCTAGCGAATACTGATGTAGCGGTAGTAGCTGCTGGTGTACCATATTGAACAGAAGTGTTGGCTGTAGTTCCTGCGAAAGGTCCAGTAGTTGAGACTGTTCTTCCAAAAGCAACAGAAGATGTTATTGCTGGAACGCTTCCAAAGACTGAAGTTGCCATCGTTGTAGGTGACATAAATGTCGAAGTCGTAGGTGTTATTATTGGCGCAGATCCAAACGCCCCACAAGTCGAAGTTATCGTCACAGATGTTGTACTCGTAGCAGCCAGACCAGATGATGTCCCAGAAGCCGAAGATGCTATGATTTTTGACGTGCGTGCTAGAGGAGCTCCATCCTGTGCAAAAGAGGCTCCTGGTGAGATTGTTGCAAAGCCGGTTGCTTCTGCCGTCTCAAGGCGCGCAGTTCTACCAAACACATTTTTCGGCATTACATATGCTCCTCTTCCGCTAAGGAATGGTGGGTTTTGTTGGTTTGTCGATCCAAAGGTTGACGGAAAGACTTGTCCAAATGTTAAGTTTCCATAATTTGAACCACTTGATCTCCCACTACCACCAAATAATGATGAAGTAGTTTGTCCGGCACTTCGAAGCGATGAAAATCCAGAAAGTGATCCTCCATTTATTTGGTTTCCTTGAGGAGAAGAATTAAGTACATTTGTTGTAGCTTCAGACTTATTACCAATAAAATCGAGATTTTGTGCCATTGTACCTCCTCCTTGAAAAGGACTGGAAGATTGACTTACTGCAGAACTTGAAGGTTGTCCACCAAAGCCAACAGTTCCAGTTAGAGATGATCTGAAAATATTGCTCAAAGAAGCCGGTTGATTTGTGCTTGAATAGCGAGATACAGACGATCTTACGTCGGGAGATGCAAATGGTGAGATGGCTCCAGTTGAAGTTGCAGTTTGAGTGAAAACTGATTGGTCAGGAGATGGAATAGTAGCACCACCACCAAATTGTGTAGGTGCAGTATTTGGTGTTGTTCCGAAGAGTTGATATGTACCGCTTTGTATCGTTCTAGTGAATACTGATGTTGTGGTAGTAGCTGCTGGTGTACCAAATTGAACCGAAGTGTTGGCTGTAGTTCCTGCGAAAGGTCCAGTAGTTGAGACTGTTCTTCCAAAAGCAACAGAAGATGTTATTGCTGGAACGCTTCCAAAGACTGAAGTTGCCATCGTTGTAGGTGACATAAATGTCGAAGTCGTAGGTGTTATTATTGGCGAGGATCCAAATTCCCCCCAACTCGAAGCTTCCGTCACAGATATTGTACTCGTTGCATTCAGGTCAGATGATGTTCCAGAAGAAGAAGAAGCTACAACATTTGAAAAGTGAAAAGAAGTTGTGGCAACATGAGTTATAGTAAACTGGAATGCTGCTGCTGTGGTATTGAAGATATATGAAGATGCCGCTGCTGCACTACCAAAAATGATTTTGGATCTGCTGTAGAAGTGGTATTAGAAAAAGCTGTTGAACTAATTAGGGATCCACCAAAAATATTTGAAGTTGGCTCTCTTGGCATTACTAATGCATACGAAAATTGTGAAACATCATTTTGCTTCAACTCATTTGGAATACTTAAGTTAATAGATGAAGATACTGGTCTCTTGACTTCACATATATTTTCAGTTATTGCTGGTTCCTCGTCAGTCGTTGATATCTGATCTACTGTATCGGTTGTTTTGTTTGAAATTGGAAAAGCACTACTACTGTCAAAACTCAAAATAGGTCTTACTTCACCTCTAATAACCTTAGGACTAAAGGAGAAGTTTGAACCTTGATCCTTGTTTCCGTCGATTTCGTCATCGAAAATTCCAAAAATAGGAAATTCGTTCGATGACGAGACTCGTGACATATCTACACCTTTTAAATCTGCGCTAGCCTGTTGTTGTAGTCCTTTATTTTCTCCTTCAGAAATTATTCGTGCCGACCTATTCGATTCAGTTTTTGATGCCACAAATTTGTGCATATTCGGTTGGAGTTCCATAAATACTGATGCTGAAGTTTGGTCTGTTTGAAGGGTTATTGTAAATTCTCCTGATTTTCCAATTGTTGCATTCCTCATGAAATTTGCATTTAATGATGATGGCTGAGTAATCCAAACGGTTTTGGTTGCTCAAAATGCTTCTACTTCAGAACCAAATAATGTCGAAGCTATGTACAATTACATTTATGTATTACGATCGTATTAAAAAATAAATAAAAATTAAAAACAAAGAAATGAAACTACTACATAAATACCTTCGGGAACAGGAATTGGTTTGTGAGGAATTGTTTCCTTCAGTTGATGATGGTAGTTTGGTGGCTTTTGTTGTAGTTGGTTTTCCTTTCTCTTATTTTCTCAGGTCGTCTGACTGTTCCAAAAACTATAAGAAATGAAATATTAACAGATTTGTGACACATCATTTGTTGATTCTAATAATCACAGCATGCTTATGTCTAAAAGATTTACTAATTTCTAGGTACTCGTATGTTCACGTACGTCTTGGCATTTTTGGGTGAAAATAAATTCATTTAATTTTAATTCTCAACCGTATATGAAAAAATTGTTTTTTTGTGTGTTTCTTGAATATAAATATTTTGGAAAGCTGACTGTTGCAGATGTTGGAGTAAATGGCAACAATAGACCAGCTCGGACATATGTAAATAATTCTTTAACCGTTAGAAATCAAAAAATCTTTCTTATCGCCAGCAAGCTGAAAGTTGTAGAAAAAAATTGCTTTTGTTTATACTCTAAATGGAATTACATATTTACGCAAAACAGCCGAAGTTGCAATTACGAATCCCGAACAGTTAAATGGAATCACCCATGTACCGAACACAGCTGAATATGCGATGGATCCCATACAATTGGCGGCTGTATGACAAGTTTTCTAGATGACTTATACATATTGATGCAAATTTTTGGGTTTTCTTTTCTGTAATAATATTTTCATGTTTGTTTGCTAAAAACTGTTTTGTTTTATATATTTCTTCTTTTTTGATTTGTGATTGTTACTTTATTGTTTTTTAGTTTTTAAATTTAGCTTACAATTTACTAGTTTTTCTAGTTTTAGATGTATTGCGGCGACTTCCCAGCAAACAATTTGACGAACGTTCGCAATAGTGAAACTAAGTCCAAAGCTATTCTTATATTTATAGTCATTCGCCTACCTCAAATCTATCTTAATTCCACTTTTATTTTATTTATAACTACAACTAGTAATCTCGTTGTCATTTTCAATAAGACCCCAAAGTTGATTCTGCCTCTGAGAGGAGATTAACAATGGCATTTAATTCTGCTATTAAGTATGTATTTAACCTGCGTAGATATAATCATGTTTGAGAATTTTAGACAGGTTTTTGGCTGTTCTTCGTCGGGTTGTCTTAAAACTAATTTGATTAATTTGATGACCTATCTATATTCAAACTAATTGCACATTCGTGGCTCAAAAGTTTCTCCACACAAACTTTTTATTATAAAATGGAAACCAGTATAACACAGATTCTTATTCTTATTACTAACAATGCGTATGTCTACCGTTACCATTCATACATTTTAAAATATTTCATCTAAAACTATCATAAACAATTTTATGTCGTCGGCAACGGATGTCTAAATATACTCTCTTGAAATCTAGCTCAAATGTATTCAATTGGTTCAAGATCAGAAGAGTTTCCAAGTCAATCTTCTCAAACAGTTGAAGACATCGATTTTGCCAGCATCAATATTGCTTTTGTTGTATGCGCTCGTGTTCCATTCTGCATGAAAATTACCAAATTTTTATCTAGAAACTATTTTCCATCATCTGGTTATTCTGCGTAATGAGGTAAAATGCTGTTTTAGTAATAGAATCCATCGACGGTTTTCCTCAGCAACATGAAGTCTTGCCTTTTCCTCCTACAACCATTATCTTGAGGTGAAAATTTCGGCTTTTATATGGGTTTAATAGTGCTTGGATCACTTATTCTTACCCTCATATTTTACATATTCCGTATTGGGTGCAAAACAATTAGGGATTCGTCTGTAAAAAGTACGTTAGCTGTGTTGACATTCGAAGAGCGCTATCATCACAGAATCCTTCGCTTTGCAACCTTCTGCAGAACTTAAGTCTATCTGTCACATTCTTTGCAGTGAGAAGCGGCCTTACTGATCTCACGTAGGCGTATCTTCCTCAATTCGTCGATTTGACATATCGTTGAACCACTGTTCGAAACGTTGTCTTTCAGCGTTGTTGGTAATTTTCGGAATGACTTATCCTTTTGGTCGCTGTTCTTGTTCCAATGCCTGGCTTATTTTTCATCATCTACGTTATTTTTGTTGTAGTCGAAAGAGTTGTCGGTCTACCGGAGCGTCTGTTGTCCTGTACATCGCATTTCTTCTTTTGCAGTCGTAATTCTACGGTCTTCTTGTCCACACCTACTGTCTTTGATATTTCGGAAATGGATTTTCCTATTTATCCATGAGTCTGGATTTGATTCCCTATTTGCGTATTTATATCTTCTTCGTAGCCTTAATGAGGAAACACTAAAGTACTCTAACAGTTCAGGAGCAATAAAACATTACAGGTAGGTAGCACATGAAGATCGTTAATTATTCCGGCAATTCAAATTAGCTTTATAAAGGGTTTGTCTCTCTACCTGACTATAAGTGATTTTTAATTTGTTTACCGGAAATTCACATTTTGTTACCAATTGATAAAGATTTTTTTTACTGTATTAAATCTTCCCACCCAATGGGCTGGCTTGATGTGATAAATTCCATATTATGTTAAGGCCACTTCATCTGAAGTTATATGAAGGTTTGTTATTTTAAAACAACTTGTGAGAATATTTTTCCGGCTTGTAAAAAGATTTGGTAGATCCAAGAAAGATTTCAGCTAGCTTCGTGAGAGGTTTTGTTTTTTATTAGATCTCCATTGTAAGTAACCTAAAATTACACCAATATGACGGTAAATGGTATATGTATGTACCTTTTCCATAATATATCTTTCACTTGTCACGTTCGATATTATGAAAAAAAGAAGAAAAAAAATTGAATGAATATTCATCTACCTACTATAATTCACAAATCCCATATACATACATACATACATATATACAAACATGTATGTATATCACTTCTATTACAAAGGTAAAATTTTTCTATTTATACCTGGATTTTCGCGCGACAGACTTGGCGGATAAGCATAATATATGTACGTAATGTAACACGGCATGAAAGAAGCCTTGACAGTTTTTATTGAATTTTCCTGTTACATATCCTATGCTGGATTTTTTGATTGGCATGTAGAGATTTAATTTGTTTTGGTTTCATGGTAAATCGCAAATATAATGGAAACAGAAACAGCGCAAACAGTTTTGTAACGTAATGGAATCTATGCATGGCTTGACGTTGACAAGAGATGTCAAGTTATGCGACAACCTAGCTAGACCCCCAATGTAATATTCTTTGACAAGGAAACAGGTCCTTGTTACTTTTTATATTGTGTTTTTTTTTTTTTTGGTAATATACATATGTATGAATTGCTTTGTTTTTTGTTGGTGTAGTCAGGATATTTATTATACATCGATGCAGCCATGATTGATTGTATTAAAAAAAGGAAAGATATGAAGAAGAAAAGCTTAAGCATTTTTCTTCATGTAGTAGAGCCGTATCGATGGGTTTGTTTTAGTCATGGAAGTAGTAAACCAATAGCGGGAACACAATTTAGGGGCTGAAACTTTATTAAGTATTGAAGAAATTTATTAGAAGAGATCTCATTATATTGCAATATTTATAAGTTCATAATTTTATAGTTTTTGTATTTTACATTTGATTTTTCGATGATATTTCTTGACGATGCCTTTGTATGTCTGACAATATATAAACAATTGATGTTCATGCACACAGTCTCTGACTAGTACTGAAACAGTAAGGTTGTCGTGGAAATAATAAATAAATAAGACAAAAACAAAAATAGAAATGTTGTGCCAGAGGAAAAAAGTAAAAATTAAAAGTAATAGAAATAGTGATTATGCCAAGGTTTGTGACTAGTAGTGAAACCGTAAGGTCGTAGTGCAAAAAATAATAAATATTAAAATAAAATAAAAATTGTGACAGAAGTGAAAACAAAAGCGTAGAGAAAAAAAAGTAGAAGTCTGTGACTACTTGACTTTTTCAAGTGAAGTAGTGCAAGTAGTAGTGAAATAGAATAAAAACAGTATTAATAAATATATCAAAGACTAAAATATTATTGAATATATCGCACGGTTTACGGTGTCCACTAAATTTAATTATCCAGAAGTTGAAAATGCCATTAACGAGAAGTATTACCCCAGACAAGAAGAGTAAGACAACTAAAGAGAAAGGCAATGTGAAAGCGAATACAAAGTTAAAATTAAAAGTTAAAAAGCTAACAAGTAGAAGTGTTCAAATGCGTCCGAATGTTGAACAAAATTTCGGATGAGATAGGAAATAAAAATATGCAGAACAATGAGAATGCCTCTATACCCGGTCCTAGTGGTGCTGACCAGACCTCAAATATCCAAGAAAATTCCTCTATTCCTAGCTCTAGTTAGATCAAGCAATTCAACATGGCTTTTTCTCCAAAGGTGGACGAAAAGCACATGAAATATGAAGAGCAAATCAAAAATATACAAGTACCCTATAATTTATTATTGCAAAAATATAATGATTTAGAGAGTACATTTTGTTCACATAAACCAAATAGCGTTAAGAAAGAGCATTCAAACACCACTAACATTAGAACTAACCCCAACACAAACACTAACCAGTTCGACTTACTTATGAATAACCAAACTCAATTGGATGAAAACATGGGAAACCAAGGGAAAGGGAGAAGGGTGAACAAACCACCACCTATAGTAGCATATAATAATATATAATATAATATATATAATATATATAATATAATTTAGAAGACTATTCGAACAAACTGGAATTAGTCCTGAATCATAGAAATTTCGTTTTCAAAAAAATTAACAAGAACATAATACACATTATAATGACCAATATCTCAGACTACACAAATGCTTTAGAACTACTTAATAACGAAAAATTAAACTGTTACTCATACACACCAAAGCAAGACAAGCCTATTAGCATCGTGCTGATATGATGAGAACGATATTAACTCCAAATTTTCCAGCAAGTTTCCTAAACAAGCAAGCTGATAAAACTAGCTTCTTTAAGGAGGTCAGTCAATTCTGGCGGAACAAATGGCAATTGGTTGCTACAAGCTAAGCCTGGTTTAAACACTGCAATTATTATAAACATAGAGTACGTCCTGGGCCAAAAAATTTACATGGCAAAATTCAAGCCATCTGTAATGACACAGTGTAGAAACTGTCCACGCTTCGGTCAAGTAAATGCGTTAAATGCAAAGGCATTCATGGACCTCGCGAATGTCTCTTACCAAAGAAAATCATTAACGATACCACTACACTAGTTTTTGATGTAAACAGATTCTTGGTAGCTCAGAAGAGCTCAGCTCCAGAGTGCGGTAACTGCGATAAACGTGACCACCCCACTAACTATAGCAAATGTGAGAAATACCTGGAAATTCTGAATAGAAAGCAGGAAAGGAGAGATCTTAGGAACAAATCCTATAATAATTTCGTAAGAAAGGAAGTCAGCTTCTTCTCAATGGTGAGGGACCAAGCCTATCAAACGGTAAAGTAACCTACAACTACAACATACTTTTTGGCATGAATCTCTTCAACTGCTTTAATAAAGTGAACAATTTTCTCCCGAAATATAGAGAGGTAAAAAACATTCGTTCTCCTTTCATTCCTTACTGAATTGTCATTGAATAGCCAGACTTAATTAAGTCCTCACAATCACATTTAAACAGACTCAAAATTATTACAATTTATGTAAATTCTTTAGTACACCTACAAAAAAGACAACATTTAGATACATTTATACGAAAACACAATCCCAACATTAGATTAGTCAGCGAAACTAAATTAAAACCGAAACACGTCCCAAAATTCAAAAACTTTGATCTTATCCAAAGTGATAGACCAACGTTTGCCGGTGGTAAAGCTGGAGTGGAGCTAGAAATGAAGTCGATGGAAGTAACTGCAATAAAAATAAAGCTTCAAAGCAACAAATCCCTAGCAGTAATATCCGCATATAACCCTTCTGGTAATTCGTACCTAATGAACGACTTCAATAAACTCTTCAGCAGAATTAAATGTGACTTCTATATAATAGGCGGAGATTTCAATGCCAGACACCATTCCTGGAATAATAATCCGAAAACAGAAAACACCTCAGGCAAATCCCTACATCAATGGTATACCAACAATTTCATAGACAAATCACTATCAACAATTGAGTATCCAGACAAGCCAACCTTTTTTAATCGTCAAATACCATCTTGCATCGACTTTTTTATTGTTTCCAACGTAGTTATAATCATAGTGGTAAGCTGTCTATACTTGACTACCCGTCGGAACATGCGGCTGTTGAGTTGAACTTAACCCTAGCATCTAACCTACCCATAGCTGAGCCTAGAATATAGAACCATATTGGACTATGGCAACACCAACTGGGCACTGTCCAAAGCTAAAATAATATCATCCTTAAGCCAATTAATCCTTCCTAATGATAGATGTTTGACCACTAGTGAAATTGATAGTACTATTAATCAACTTGACATATACTATCAGAGGCCATAGAAATAAGCGTTCCTAAATTAACAATTAATAATTCTACATGTACCTATCCCTTTATCCTTGCACTCCTAGAAATTATTCGTGAAAAAAACAAATGCTGCTGACACCGACTGAACCATAATCTGGCCTATTATCAGCTGAAGTCGCAAATATCTTGTCTTGAGAAGATATTCAAGGATTCAATAAAAATCCATTATGCTAATTGTTGGGCTAAAAAGATATCTGGAGTTAAGTTAGACAATAATTCTATCAGAACAGTCAAAAAGCTAACTGGTCGAGTTGGTATTAAAGACATTCTCCCAATTAAATTGTCTGATAACGGCAGGGTGCTGTACACCAAAGAAGAAAAAGTTTATGTTCTAGGTCAGTATTATGAAACATTCATAAGATAAATAATAACACTGAAGATCTTGCCTTAAGCGAACAAGCATCACAAGTCAGTTCACTGATCTCAATTTAAAGAATAATTTCACTCCACTTGTTAACTTTTCAGCTGAATGCCTCAATAGTCATATGGGAGACATACCTCATCCCTTTCCCAATCGCTCCAACTCTCCTCCAGTTTACCAGCAACTCGACAAAAGTCAAGATGGCAACATCCCTCTACTTGCAAACAACGAGAACTACATAAACTTTGCAAACTCCAAAAAAATCATATCCTTAATAAAAGGAAGGAATAACAAAAAAACTGCAGGTTATGATAAAGTCTCAAATTTTTTGCTTAAAGATCGCCTCCTTTTCTACTACATATATACCTTTTTAACGTTACTTTTTAATCACATTTTTAATATTGGATATTTTCCGAATAAGTGGAAACAAGCCATTGTTATTCCAATCCCTAAGCCTAATAAGAACCCGTTACTAGTATCTAGCTATAGACCAATTTCGCTTCTTTCCTGCATCAGCAAAATCTATGAAGCTTTCATTTTGAATAAAGTTAAAGCACATTATGAAGACAACAACGTTATTCTGAATCACCAATTTGGCTTTAAATAACAACACTCAACAACACATGCCCTCACAGTACTAATGGAAAGCGTGAGCTCTAACCTGAACAGCAAAAGAGCAACATTAGCCTTCTCATTAGACATTGAAAAGGCCTTCGACACTGTTTGGACAACAGGACTGATATATAAGGTTAGATGTCAATTCGGTTTTCACAAACACATCTGCACAATCATATACAACTACCTGTCAAATAGTTGTATATTCAGGGGCAGGATAAAGGACACCATTTTCGAGAGTTTCTAAATTGATGCAGTGGTACCTCAAGGCTCACTATTAGGTCCCATCCTATACAGTTTTTTACACCTAGGACATCCCCAAAGTAACAAAGCGATTGTAAAGTAGGGATCATATGTTTTGCTGATGATATTCTCCTGTACACATCGCATCTCAATAAGGTCATAATGAGAACTCGTGTTAACAAATACTTAAAGATCTTATCGAGATATAAGTCAAAATGGAAAATAAAAGTTAACACCAGTCAGTGCGAATCCATTTTATTCAAGCGTAGCAGGAGAAATACCCCCAGAAATAATGGAGACATTTGGATCGCTTTAGTTTAAATTTTAACAATACCGATATCTTTTTGAAAAACAAAATTAAATACCTCGGCATAATCTTCTATTCATGGACAATCCACTTTTTTACCGGCATATTGACTATATTTTAAAAAAAGGCAAAGAATTGTTACTCCACCCTATACAAACTCCTGAAAGCAAATTCAAAATTAACTCTCAAATTTAAATTAGTCCTCTACAAACAAATGTTAAGACCTATACTGGGATACGCTTTCCCCATCTGGTTCAGTATCAGCCCTGCACAGATGGAAAGGCTCAGAGTATTTGAGAGAAAGGTACTACGCAACTGTATTAATTACCAGAGATGTAGAGGCTCATACACTTGGATGAGTAACCAACGAGTATATAATAAAGCCAGAACTGCCAGCACTGACTGCTTCCTTATAAAAACAGCGACTAAATTTTTGGAAAAACAGAATTATTTTGAACACCCGTTAGTGCAAGAAGCTAACCAACTACATAATCCTTACAGTAACATTAAATACCACCCTCCTTCCCATCTAAAGTGACTAATTGCCAATGACCTTCTATTTGCACAAGACAACCTCCTGCATTATCACAGGGGCTACCAAAATATTGACAGCATAGTTCTATAATACGTCACAATAACAATAACAAATAACACTAACATCATCCACAACAGTGCCAATGCTGCTACAAACTCCTACAAATAGGAATAAGTTACCCTCTAAGCTAATTGTAAATATTTTTTAAATTTGTAAATAATTGCAAATATATTTTACCTTTTTTACAAACTAAGCTAATCTAAGCTAAGCTAAGTTACACACATTAATCATAGCATAGCATAGATACTAAGATAATAAATTTATCTAAAACGCACCTATACATATTCATATAGGTGCGTTTTAGATAAATTTATTAACTTAGT
Organism: Dioctria linearis; assembly: GCA_963930735.1. Classification (NCBI taxonomy): domain Eukaryota; kingdom Metazoa; phylum Arthropoda; class Insecta; order Diptera; family Asilidae; genus Dioctria; species Dioctria linearis. The sequence goes on along the minus strand of OZ005743.1, from coordinate 10,862,415 downwards.
GTCTACATTATTTAAATTCTAAATTCTAGGGTGGAGGGGGGTGGGGGCGGCACATCAACCGTTTGCAGATACAGAGTGATTAAGAAATTATGCTAGGTTTTCACAGAACACCCTGCAGCGCTATACAAGATCTTTAGTCTCCTGTGGTGGTGGGAGTCCTGCGATATAGGTAGACGATAAAACAATCTGCTCCTTGCCATTTCAGAGAATTTTGAATTCGATTGATAGTGCAGTTAAATCCCCTGTAATGAATCTGTGCAAGGGAAAAGCGACAGTATCTTTGCCGGCCGCACATAATTGCTATACGAGGTCTGTCGCCATTGGAGCAGTAGTAAAATCTATTAGTTTCCTTCCCGCAAAGGAAGCCACAGATTTTGCCGTTGTATGCCCAAGGTTCCTGTATCAGGGCCTTACTACTGTTGTCTGCAGTCTTGAAGGCCTCTTCATGATGATATCTTCAAAAAACTTCGTCCATAATCATTTAGCATACCTCCTAGAGCGCTTCTTAAGAACAGCAGTGAAGCTCTTACTTCTTCGGACATACTTATGTAAAAATGCAATGAACTAAAATAGTGAAAAGAAATGCTGCGAGCGCACAGGGAAGTGCTTCATGAAGCTTCTTAGATCGGTTTTTTTTTCGCAATGGGCTACTACACACCAACATATTAGCACTAACTGACCGAAATTACAATAGTGCTCTCTTCTAAGGAAGTCAAACTGAATCTTCAGCAAGTTGAATTTAAATTATTGCTCACACTAAAGAAAATTAATTTTTAATAAACTGCAATTCAATGTAAAGGTCCGAAATGTGCCTCAATGTATACTTGATATTAGTCCTTTTCGTTTTTTATTCAAGGGTGGTGAGTTATTTATGAAAAAATTGAGTTTCGCGTGTGGGCGTTTTGTGCTATTATATTTCTTCCAGAAAATTCAATAATTCTCTTGACATTATTAGAAAGGAAACTTTACTTTTCTGTGAAAGTTGTATTTTGGATTCCATGAGCTATTTAAAATACAATGTTAGTTTCCATTCATAAGCACCAATATAATTTAGGTCTGCTAGTCGGAGTTGGTTGTGCAATTCAAGCTCACAGAATTTGTATATAAGGGAAATAAAAAAAAAAGTTTTAAGATCAAAAATTTTATTCACACAAATCCAATAAAAAGAACATAAGTTTTGTAAAAGCAAAAGTCCAGTCCAAGCGGTCCAGTAAATTAAAATTCGTCGAAAAAGTTTAACGGCAACATGAAGAGCATTTTTCGATATTAACTCTTCCAAAATCTGAAAATAATAACATTAGTGGAATTACTATAACTATTCAAAAAACAAAAAAAAGTATTTCAGTATATTCCTGCAATTCAGTTATTTTATTAAAATTTTGTAGGGCACGAGTGCGTCTTCAACATCAATTAAGTTAGATCATACTGTGTTGGCTTAACTTAGTTCTTTGCTGATGAAGCGGAACACGTGCCCCAGCTGAATTGCAGCAATAATCAAACTAAATATAGGCGGATACTAATTCAAGATACATACCTTCTCCAGCTTCACAGTTATAATTCTTCATTAAACATTCATTGTCAAACAATTTGTTACAATTTCCATTATTTCCACAAACCGGTCGAATATCTTTTGTACAAACAGTTACTTTACAAGGTCTGTTACAGAATACTCCCATAACTAAGGCTTAAAGGATAAAAATTAAGTTATATTTAAAGATATCATGAAGTTAAGAGATATTTACCAAGAACGAAAATAATGGTAAACAGGAAACACTTCATTTTTGTTTTTGATTTGATTTTGAAAGCAAATTGGAAACTGCACTGAATTTTACAATAAAAATTGCATGCTTTTATATTTTGTAAAAATGCATTTCGACCGAATCTAAACTAGTTCCGCTATCAAAATTTTATTCTTTGTTTTTATTATAATTTTTTGTTTGTTTTTGAATCGTAAAAACACCTGATAAGAAAATGCGGGCACTTAAATTTGTGCAGAATAATTTTATCAAAACGGAAATGCATATCGTTGAAGTTTCCGAAAGAAATAATTGCTAATCTAATGCAGTAATTTAAAGAAAAAAAATTAATTTTTTGACTAATCATGGATTTTATGAGTTAACGAGTTTTTTTTCTTCTTTAGATTAGACTAGCAGCAGAACTATTATTTTTGACTGAAGCTCTTCTGTACATTCTATCTGCTCTAAAGGAATCTCGATTTCTTGGATATAAAATGTTCGTCGAAGATTTGGTAAGGAATATTGATAAAATCATGTTCGTCAACTTAGCACTTCTGCTTGATTACAATCGATTCGGATGTAAATTCAGCAATTTGTAGGTTTCTTGCGTTAAAACGTTACACCTTGGCCTTGACCGGTAGGTTTCCATACTCGTGATACGGTCTATATTTTACTCGTCTCTATACAAGACTTCTGTTCTTTAGAATAAATACTGTGGCAGCATCTCTTCATGTTTGAAGAATGTACCTCTCTTCATTTCTGGCTCTAAATCCTACTATAAAGGTTCTTCTAATCCAACTCCTTTTCCTTCTAATAATATCTTATTGAAATATGTGGTTACTTCCTTGCTAGATACTTTTTAGGTGGGGAGTTGTTCGTTAAGTAACCACGACTTGCGCTGAAGAGATGGCGCTTTTATAAGATTTTGGTCTGGTACTTTCCAAAGATGTATTGGCGAAATAGGCCTTGATAATTTTTGCCACAGTGAAGTGCCACTTTTTTCCCAGTCGGAATTTTTTGTGCCTTGCGCTTCACCTTTATTTTGGTGTATAATATCTATCTTTGCCTAAATGGAATTCTGAATGACGCTCATTTGTATTACATACACTATCAGGAGCTTTTTGGGAATCTTGTCGACACTATGCTTGACAAATCTTATGTAAGCGCTAGATTTGATGAGATTTTTTGCTTTGAAATTAAAACGAAAAATTCATGACAAAAAAGCGATAAATTATGGACTAGGATTTTTATCTCAGCATTAGTAATTGTTACTACTAGTTATTGACGGTATATTCGCACTATAACTTGTTGAATAGTTCTGTTCTGAATTAATGTTGTTGTACAAAACTGATGTGATTAAGTTGAATAGAAAAAACAAAAAAGTTACTTGAAAAAATCGTTTTTAGATGACTGCATCATCTCGTGTAATGTTCTTGTTCTCCTGCTGTTTAATGATGATCGTTCCTTGGTTGAGACTATCATGTTCCATTGAAATTGAGGATCATATAGCTGTGGTTATTATGTTGACAACTGCGCCATATTTCCTATTCTTTTGCAGGTAGTATATTAACAATTTCTAAATTTTTGATCTTTCAATCAAAATTTATAGAATCTTATCTCACACAATTCTTCTCCTTGTCAATGAAATGTAATGTACTTGTCGTAAAATAAATAGATGATTAGAAAATACATTCGATTAGATAGATATTAATTGTGTAGCTATTTTATCTCTCAAATTATGTGGTGTAATATTGCGTCAAAAATTATTCCTATCCCAAAATTAAATAGGCTTGAATATTTTGAATTTAGTACAAAACCTATCAAATATATACAGGGATGGTATCAATGTAAAATTTCCGCTGAAAGGTACAAATCTTTTCATCGTGTTTCTTTTGATGTTCCGCAGGGCTTTATTGCTGGACCATTACTTTTCTCAATTTTTGTTAAGAAGGTATTTGATTACATCTATAATAGCCAGATATTTATGCAGATCTAGCTCTCTGAAGCTAATATTGAGGATAGTATTGTTATAGGGTAGGGTGGGGCTGGAAGTGCCACTTTTTGAATTTTCATCAATATATTATAAGCTTTTAGCTCAAATTATATGATAATTTAATCATACAATCTTTAGGGTTTCATGTTTCAATATAAAAAAAAAAGAATGTAAAAAATTTAATTATTTTACGTTATTTATTGATTTTAAATGAGCAAGTCGTTCGGTACTTGTTATTCCTCTTGCGGGTAAAAAGTTTCATCTGTTGCAACCTGGTTAGAAAGAATAAAAAAGTGGAATCTATAACGTTGTTATCGAAATTTTATTCATAACTTCAAAAAAAAATCATAAATATTCAACACAGACGAGCATTCTAATTTAATTTGATAGTCTAACCTTATTTTAGTTGCATCACTTTAAAATGTTATTTTTACATTTCTTTCTGGAAAATATTTGTAGCCGCATTGTAATAGGGCAAAATAAAGTAGAAGGTCTACAGTTTACAGTTTTTATAAAAAATGACCTTTTTGTAAAAATAATAGAGGTTAAATAAAAAAAAAAAGTAAGAAAATCCGAAATTTTTAGTTTCGACAACCATAATTTTTGATTGGAGAGGGGTGTGGAGCTGATTGAGCAGTCGTCGTTGGAAAGGCCATGAAGTTCTGCATACAATGAGCTCTTAAGTGTGACCGTACGCCATGTAGTTTTTAAGATAAGATAAGGTGTTTTGTGAAAAACTAGCGGATTTTCTTAATCACCCTGTAACTCCTAAACGGTTGATATGGGGGGGGGGGCACAATTTTTGGTTCGTAGAGGTGAGTACTGTCATCTGCCGCTCTATTGACCTCCTAGTGAGAAACACCCTGTACCTATAGGTGCGTAGGTTATTCCATTAGTTTTTGAAATTAGCAGTACTAATGTCAATTGAGGCGATCTGACATTTTCATCGTAAAGCTTGATATTTTTTAGCATATACGCCCTCAGAACGTATAGTCAGATGAACGCTATTTGTTTACTTGAAAATTTTATCTCGGCCAAAAAATGGAATTCAATCGGGAACATTTTCGTGCCATGATTTTTTATGACTTTCGAAGTGACTTAATTTTGCAACAGTGTGCTGATAAGATTCAACCTGTGTTTGGTGATTAAGTTCCACATTAAGCCACTATTTATCGCTGATTTAATGAATTCAATCAATGCCATACTTCACTGGCGTATAAATTTTGTGCAGGTCGTCCCAAATCGATTGTTGTGCCAGAAAACATCAATGCTGTGCGCAAGGAAATACTGCTAGATCGTCATATGACTTATCGGATATTGCATGATCACATAGTTATGAGAAAGCGCTGTTCGCGTTAGATTCCGCACAATCGCTCAAAAAAGGGCTCATGTCGATTCGTCCAAAGAAATGTTAAAAAAAAAAACGATTGCGGTGCAAAAGTGTGTTAATCGTTATGGCGAATACATTGAAAAACAATGATGTCGTAAGTCTTTACTATTGTAATTATTACTCTTTTGCCAAACTTATAGTACAACCATCGTATACAGTTAAACGAGAACAAAAATGAGGTTTGGGAGTAATACTAAATTCTGGAAATTAAGAAATTATTAACCTGCCGCTTTTTCTTTTTCGCTTTCTATAAAATATCATTAAAATATAACTTGTCATAGGTATAGTAGCTAGAAAATACTCCAAATAAGGATAATATTCATAAAAAAATATCCATTTCATTTTCATCGGACTTATAAATTTCCCTTTATATATGATGGATAAAGGGAAATTTATAAGCCCAACTTGGCTAAAAGGAAAATAAGTAGCAAAACTTATTTATTTTTTATAGATCCAATAAAAATATTAAAATCAGACTTGAAATTCCCGAATTTAAATACAATATAAATTGTAATTATTTTACCCTCATTCAGATTCTCATACATTTACCTAACCTTATATAATTCTTGCTAATGGCGCAGTGGTTAGTGGTATGATATGAGTTAGGTGCGTTGTGTAATTTGGTGTAGTTTATTCAAATTGAAGTTTAGTGCCAGTGAAAAACTTCTTAAAATTTTCAAATTTAAATATTTATGTTAATCTCATTAAGATACTCAACCGCCACCGCCAATATTTTTAACTAGTTTCCTGCAGTAAATTTAATTTCTGTTTGTATAGCCAGTGCTAATTAAAATTATCGTTAAAAAATGCCTCGACTTGCAAATGGCGTCGAATGTTATTTTCAAGTGAATTAGTGTGAATTTATAAATTAAATGTTTTGCAACTAAAAAAAAATGTGTTTTTAAATTTAATACATTTTAAAAACAAATTCAATTAATACACGTTCATTTGTTGTCTTTAAAACTTATTTTCTTAACTTTTGCATTAAATCCCGGTTTAACGACATTTTGAAGTTTAAATTTAAAATTTTCCGTTATGATGGCATCCATGAGTAGATTGTTAAAAGGAGATAAATAAACGTAAGTAGTTGATATTGATATTGCTATAATATTTATTTACGTATGCATATAATTTTGTGTATTACATTTTATAAGTACATTTATGTGTTAACGATTGTTTATAGCTTATATATTTGTTCTGTTTACACCTTAGATTATATAGCCAGCTAAGCTGTGTAAAATTTGTGTACATGCATTAATCATTTTTTTTTGCACGGGGGAGGGGGTTTGTTGTTTATTCGACGGCAGTTCGACATTTCAAACATTTCTGAATTTATGAAAACGATTCCGGTGTTGTTTTAGTGATTTTGTGATTAAAAACGTGTTAAAAGTGATTTATACTTTCTAATAGTGAAAATTTTTAGTAAGATATTGTTTTGTGCAAGAGATTTAATAAAATCAAGACTCCGGAGTCTTAAATTACGGTAATAAAGTGTGCTGTGCTGTACTGCAGAAAAAAAACGAGCTATTGCCGAAGAAAATCAGTTTTCACACAAATTTAATTGTTTCAATAATAAATTATAGTGTTTTAAATAAAATAGAAGTGAAGTAGTTATAAAAATTAACAGCCGCGATAAAAAAAATTTCCAATTCACAATTGAATTGTCGTCGAGTGTCAACACCTCACTGACCACCTGGCTAGGATCCAGGCAATCTCACAAAAGGAAATTTAATGAAATGAGAATACTTTTTTTGATATTCGAGAAGCCTGGATCCTACCAAGTCCTCCGACGTACATACATACATAATTCTTATATTATGTTGAAAGAAAAATTGTTAAAAACCAATCTCAGTTGTATAATGACGTAAACAAACTCTCACAACATTAATTACAAAACAACACATAACAATTTAAAATAGTAACAGCAAAACGCTGTTCGCAGGTAGGAATTGTTCACAGTTTTACCTTGCCTCTTGCGCCAAAAGGGGCAGTTATTATGTAAACCAACACTACTTTGACTGAGAAGCATCAAGGTATTAGTATTTCATGAAGAAACATGAAAATTAAGTCCCGATGAGCCTTCCGATGCACATTCCGGAAATTTCATCGAAGGGCTTATTGGATATCATGAAACTGCTCCAAAGAAATAAATATTTATTTTTATCATCACCGTGTCTGATGGCATTTCTACTAGGAAAATTGGAATAATTTTTGTGATTTATCGGATTTTAAGTAAAATTTTTAAATTATTTGATGTTAAAATAATTTTTTGATTTGTTCTTCCGCGGAAGGACTGTCGACCATATGCTGAGCAAGACGTATTGCCGAAATCCTTACGTCTCAGAGTTTAATTTGCAACCGGAGTTTGAATTCAAAAAAATATATGAAATCAATCGTAAAATCAGAATCTTATTTATAATCACGACACTGATTATGTACTCATCGAAGTGCTCATATTATATTGTAAATTGCAGAAGCAAATTATACATTTGTAAATAATTGAAAGGGAAGCCATATCTTATGCACACTATCTGTGAATAAGTAAATAAAAGATTTTTTCCCGGTTTTGATTCAAACTTGAATAAAAATTTCAGCACGTTTACCTGTTTTCTTATGAGGAAGGAGCTCATTGATGTGCTCATCTCATTCTGTCTACCAGGGTAGATTATCATCGTCACCATTTCGCTAACATATAACGACATAAATTGAATAAAAAACAATAAAAAAAAGCCCCCCGACACATACATACCACAGATAATTTGACATCTGCCACTAGACCAATTGACATGTATTCTTAGACCATATAACTAAAAGAAGGGATATATCGTGTAAAAACCTTATCGGTGTGAGGAAGGAAAACTCTGTTTTTAGGCTAAAGCCCAATGCAGAATCGCCGCAGCATGCAGCAGCTGTGATGCAAGGTTTGATATCCTGGGATCAATGGCGCAAATGCATCAACGCAGCATGCATCATGATGCAAGAGTTTGGAAAATTTCTAATTTCAATGCATGCTGCAACAGTTCTGCCAACATACTGAGGCAAAAAATAAATTTCAAATCTTATTTATCTCATATTTTCTGCGTCTTATTTATCTCATATTTTCTGCGGACCTATTTTTTTTTTTTTAAGAAAAACGACTAAATTAAAGTTATGCACCATAGAAAAACTCGGTATAAGGAGTTATGTTTGTAAATAACTGTGAATTATAAAAAAAGTTAGCATTACAAAGTTTCCTACACTGCTTGCTGCAAATATGCTTGCTGCGCCGATTGTGAATTGGCCGGCAAAATCTTTGCAGCATGCATCATGATGCATGCTGCGTCGATTCTGAATTGGCCTTAAGAGGTGGAAAGGCACGAAGAATGTAACCAAGTTTAACCAAGGTTCAACCAAGTTAACTTGACATTAGTCAATTGTGTCAATTCGAATTAAACGTCAGATTCGGTGTTTTGCGTCGGGTTTTGTATTTTGTGTATTATTGAATTAAAAAACATTAAAAGGTTCCAATTTTAAATGAAAACATTCAAGGTGATAATTTAGTGATTAAGCCTTCGAATTAAGTTAATAAACTGGAGAACATTTCAACAATGAATTGTGCTATGCGGTGCTGTTACAATAATCGCCAAAATAATCCCGAGAATGCGTTTTTCAGGCAAGTTGAAGTCCTGAAATTAAAATAGAAAGTGTATTTTCCGCAAATACGTACAAAAGAAGTGAAAAGCAGGGAAGAGAGACAAAAATATCAAGTTAATTGTTCAAAATATTTCTTTGCTTACGTTGTTATCCAACTTTTGTTTTTGTTGTTCAATGTTTCAGTTGCAGTTCATAGTTTTATTTTATTTTAAATAATTACGTCAAACCCCCCTTAAAAATATTTCAAATTTACTACTCCCATGCGCATGATGAATACATAAACAGGATTCAACCACATAGTGGGAAATGCTTCAATTTTTCAGGCTTATTGCGCTTACTTTAGTTATATGCTCTAAGCATGTATTATATGTTCCATATATATATTCACAATGATATTAACGAAAGGGGTCTAATCGTTGTGAATATTTCTAATTCCTTCGCAAAATAAGACAGAAAAGAAAGGGAAAACAAAGTTGATGATTTGCTTATGGGTTAAGGCTCAAGCGGCGTTAAACTTGGGATTGACGCAAGTCTGTTGAACTGTGGAATGCAACGGATAACTTACTTCTAGAAGTGAAGGTACTAAGAGAAATTATTCAATCGCAAGTTTGGTTCCTATTATTTTATAAACGTAAAACAGGGATACTTTGTACTGTATGTAATGTATCCTTCATTGACCATAAGCTAAAAAAAAATTCAAATTCCTCCTTTTCTTTGAAAAAACAAATCATCACGATGCAAACAGTTGCAAAGTATTTCGTAATAATTTTAAAGTGTAACTGGCTTATATTGTCAATTGTACCGTGAATACAGACAAAACAGGTTGCTTTTCAAATTGTACAGGTTTTTAATTGGTGAAAATCTATGTGGAAAATTCTATAAAAATCAAGTGCTTGAGGCTATATTATTCCAAAAAATATAGTGCAGCCATTTAACTTATATTCATAGCTTAAGTTTAATGGTTTTTCTTGTAAAAATTTTCAGTGTTATACTAACTATTTTGTAAAAATTTACAATTTTGTATACCACTTTTACTACTAATTTGGGATTCTTTGACCGCTCGGTCTACCAAGTAATGAAGATCCGGCAAAAGTTGAAAACGTTGTTCACAAGCTGCATTAAATTTTCTCCATAAAAATCGTAATGACGCTACCGATTAGCCTGTACGCAAAAGGAAAATGGTACGAGTTCCTGCTGCTAAGGGAATCATCTTAGAGGAAATGGAAGAAAATATCTCCCCGAGACACAAAACATCCGAAACCGCTTCGGTGCCGAGAGAAACTCCTGATTTTGGAAACGAGCCATCGACAAGTTCTGCCAAATCGTAATCGAATCGTTAATACCCATTCCGATGACTCCGACGAGCAGTCGATATGCTCCGCTGATATTCGCTATATGGAACGTTCAGGGGTCGATTGGAAGTCTTCTGATCAGCTACTTAATGAAGTCTTGAAATACGTTATTTCATATTTTTTAATAAAATATTTCTGATTATTGTTGTTAATTTATTTTCTATTACAATAGTATGTAATTGACGAATTAAATCGCCATCTAAAATCTGCTTGTGTATTTCTTTTGGAGGCCGAATTCATAACAAAATATTGAAAGAAAAGTATCATTCTCAATTGCTCAATTTTATGTTTACTCTGGGATTTATTGATCAAACTAACTTCATACATACAATTTATAAAGAAAACTGACCTCAGGTCAAAGTATTCCATTAAAGGGGTATTCTTTGACCGACACATTAAAAAATTTTTGCTATTCTTATTTTGATATAGTTAATAACAATATCATATTCAATATAATAATAGTGATCGGCTGGACTTTAAAAAAAATCTAAATGTCATCGCATCTCAACATCATAGTGAATATCTTACTTTTAATTTTACAACTGTATTAAAGTATCCCTGTTTTACGGATTATTGTTAGTGAATATCCATTGTATATACATCAGAAATCTATTGCAATAAATATTTTGAACTAAAAAAGGTGGTTAAAATTTAATATTTAAACAGGACGTTTCGGCAATCTTTTATAAATTAGAAAGTTTCAGGTTCGAAAACTGTGTGCTTGAACATTAAGTGTTTATATGATGTCAGTCATTCATTAAATGTAAAAATCCTTAAAAATGTAAAAAGTTATATAAAAATTATAAAGTTATAAACTTAAAAATTAATTCAAAATGTTGCCTATATCCTTTTTGCTATATAATCTAATGTTTAACCACGTATAGAGGATCGACGTACTGATATGTAATAAAGCGTTGACTTTTGGTGGTACTTTGGTGAACTCACTTCAAAAGACCCACGTTATGCAGATTCTACTGTTCTGTTAATTTTTATTGCTTGCGAATTTTTTCAGTGGTAGTTAATAAACTTTTTTGTGTTTTAGGTTAGATAGCTTCTCAATACCTTAATATATGCATTTGTTTTCATTTTATGTATACTGGCTTACAGGTTGGGTTGAGAAGGGCTCTGTCTGGCTTCTCGTTAAATAGCCAGAAAATACATTTTCTTCTCTATGCCTCAAATCATAACTACACTCAGTTATCAGCTTTAATGTGAAGTCTTTTTCTTCAAGGATATCTCCTGAGCTTGGTTTACTAACATATATACAAAAAAAAAAAAAACAAAAAAAAAACAAAAAAAAACGACAACAACCGCGTTTTTGATGCATGATTTTTTGTATTGTTTCACATTTCTCACCCCTTTTTAATTTCTCGAGAAAAGAAAACACACATTTTTTTTCCCCGAAATATTATTAAAATAAAAATTTAATGCAGTCTATAATAATAATACTGAAATTCATATTTTTATTATACTTACAACAAAATAAAAAATAGTAACGTAAAAATAAATTCTTCAAGTTTTACAAAAATATATAAAAAGGTTTATACAAATATAATAAATTTAATCATTTTTTGTGATTTAAAATAATCTTTTAAGAAACACAGAGCATCCCAAGTTGAATCTTTCCCATCCTTGTTCTTTTTTTGGTAACATAATCTGTTGCAATAGAAAAATTCCACTCATTTTGCGTAGAAGTTGGTTTAATGGTCAGAAGTGCATCCAAAAGATTCTGCAAAATTTGAGGTCTCTTCCCCATTTGCTTCAAATATTTTAAATTCCTTTGTTAATGATTGAAATTTGTCAGCATTCGGACTTTCATATTCTTTTAAACTTTTTGTTATTGCAAAATTTATTTGTTGCTGTATAATAACAGATACTAAAGTATAATCCCTCCTTTTAGACATTTCCTCCCCTAACTGCTTTAAGGAGGTCTCGACTTAAATTAGTGTTTAACTGTTCCAAAGTTGTAAACAAAAACCTGAGAACTCCTTCAGCGGATAATAGTGTAGAATCTTCTCGGCTAAGAGTTTCAATTGTAATCCGGAGTGGTTTTAATGTTGCTAATATTATTTTAGCAACATCAACATAGTCGTCATTCCACAAACTACCCAAATTTAATTCAATCAATAATGCTTTTTTGATTGGGTCAGTAATTCTAACAAATCTTGCTACATAGCCTCCATTGTATTCCATCTAATAGAACAATCTAAGATTACCAGTAGCTCTTTTTTCTTCTCTTCCACTAACATATTTTTGTAATATAGCATTTTTAACGGGGGAGTTTTTAAACATTTTTGATATTTTTCGAATGGATTTAATAGGTTTTTTTCGATTTGTGGTTGCAAATAAACATCAACGTCTTCCACAACTTCTATGTATGTATATCAGAATCATCATCAGAGTTATTATTTTCATTTTCTAAATCTTGTAATTTCAGATACGTTATCAGATTCCAGTTCGTCGATACAAGCAAAGTTATCAGGATGCCTCTTCTTGGTATAAAATACTTTCAGAACAGCCAAATGCAACCCGTTATTGTAACAAAGTTGGTGAAATTGACTTGCTTTGACCATCATTGTTTTCTTCTCTTTTATACTCATGTACACCTTCAAGATGCCTACGCAGACCAATAGTCGCACGAACTTGATTTAAGACATATCTTACATATTGCCAAATCTTTATTCCTTTCACTTTTTTTAAAATGTTCCCAACAGTCCTGGTAAATTTTACTCATTTTGTGGGTAATTGTTGGTTTCTATTTTTTTAATTAAAATTATTTTAAAAACAAAAATTTTATAATAAAACAACTTCTTACCTTAAATTTATTATATAGGGTTTTATCTTACTACATATATGGTACTTCCTTTTTTTTTTAAAAAAAAAAAAAATTTTACATACAAAAATCTTTCACAACGCAATTAGTTATAGCAATTGCTGATAAACTGAATTGTTTAGTATAAAACAACCACAACCACTGAAGTTTGAGACAATTATGAATAACAAAATAGGAAAACTAACGGTGTGTTTAAAAAAATTGTATGACAGTGGAATAAAGCGCTGTTTAGAAACAACGATTTTACATGGATTATTGCATCAATATCGAAAGGAAATTGGTGTGTGTAACTAAATTTCTCGAGAATTGTGACTTTATAATTTTCTCGAGAATTTCTCGAGAAAAAATTCTCGAGAAGAAACACTAATTTTTTGCTTAGGAAACAGTTGGGTAGGAGATCTTTACCTCAACAAATTAAATAGAGAAGAAATTAATGTATTCATTTTCCTAATAAGTAATTTATTTAAGGAAATGGGTTTGAAATGATTGAAAGCAAATTTTTTTTATCGAAGTATATAATTTCTTCATAATTTTTTTGCAAGGGAATTTTAATCACTTTAATTTAATTTCTTACACAGGATTATACTTATTTAACAAGTGATTGTTAAACCTCTGCCTTCATTATTTATTCATTAAATTCACCCATAAAGATCGATCGATTCTAAATTTAATACACGTATAGTTGCCTACCATCCTAAAGCCTCCTAAATCAAATTAAATGATGCATTTAAATCAGCTAAAGTTTCCAGAAATTATTATAAGCACATCCAATTCAACATTAAATCCTTGGAAAGTATTCCTTGACATTTCAATAATTTATTATGTTTCCTTCGTCTCCTGGTGATATGCGACACTCTTCACATTAGAGTTTATGTTGAGAGCAGATATGTCAACAAAATTAATGCTGGAGCTCTATACATTTAGCAGAAGGACTAAGGAGAGAGTGCAGTGAAAAAGAGCACAAATATGATTGTTATGTAACATATACCTACATTTATACATATATGAATATAACTTGACTGCCCTTAGGCATGTCTCTGCAACTATAGCATGAAAATAAAACTTTTTCATGTAAGTCGACATGTAAACATACAGAGATACTTCCGGCCCTTGCAGTGTATGTATAATTGTATGTTTTCGAGGAAAATAATTGTCTGTTTTTAGCAGAACAGAATCTAAAGCTGCAGGCAGAGATAATGAAGCATAAATGACGACTCAGATGTCATTTTATTACAATTCTGAACTGAAAATGAGTCAGAAACTACAGTGGTGGTGCTGTGGAGAGCGGGGGGGGGGCAAATTACGAGTTACTGAAGTTTTCGTTTCGAATTTTTTTTAAAAATATTTTAAAGGGAACTAAGTAGAAAGAGAATTGAATTATTTTCAAAGAAAATATTTCGTCCTAGTTTTGCTCCTTTTTCATTATTAGTATAGTACCTACCTATACTATTGTAAGTTCGGCATTTTAGAAGAAATTTTAATATTCGAATGTTAATGAAGAAAAAAAATTTTTTTTTCTCTCCTATTAATTCATCAAAGAAAAATTTTTATACAATTTTATCGTTCTTTCGACAAATTTTCTCTAGTTTTTTCTGCACTAATTTTAACTCCACTTGCACTGAAAGAAATGCAATTTTCTTTTCTTAATGCAATCATCCTCTTCCCCATTCTTGCGCTTACCCCCTTCAAAGAAAATTAATTTGAATTCTGTTGAAAGTTCAACGAAGGGTGTTTACCGATTGAACTATGGAAAGCCAATTGCTTTCTATATGTATTCTGTGAATTAATTAAAATCAAACGGGATGATAACATTATTACGTAGCCATTAGCATAGTATCAAGCTTATATTAGCAGTAAACATAGCGCAAATTAGTGTTCTTTTTACACAATTTGATGTTTGTTGAGCTCCAGATGGCATTTACATAAACTGAAGGAGTTTAATTTTTGTTGTTGTTGTTTTTTTGCGGTTGTATTATGAGAAAGACGGATGAGAGTATGTGGGTTGTACACAGTAATCTGGAGTGTTTTTATAAAGTCATAAGTTTATAGCCAGGTGATGGTTATGATCTGTGATTATCTATTAAAAAAAGAAGTTATCTTATGACATCGTTGGACCCTTCAAATCATGGTACAAAATCGGTATATAAGGAAAAATACGTAACTATTTTTATAGCCTATCCTAAGTTTGTCATTCCGTTTGTAGCGTACAGAAATAATGCTAGTAGAGCAAAATAGGTTAATCACCCACAAAAAAAATTTTAATTTAAGTTCGAAAACTCGAAAAATCGGGTAACTCCTTCGTGGGGTTACCATTATCATACAAAATTTTTGCTTTTTACCATATATTTGGCCACTGCCTGAGAATGCGTCAACCTACAGAACTGAAATTTTGTACAGTGTTTTCATAGAAATAGTAAATATAATTTCAAAAATGTGCTAAATCGACTAAACCCCTTCTTGGTGTTACCATATAAAAGTTTATGTGTTTTGTTTATACTGTGAAAACGATCAATCCTAGACTTTTTATTGTATTGAAAGGTTTTTTAGAATATTCTATAATATTTGTTATAATCATTTTTACTGTCTGACGAACCGTTCTAGAAATATTTATGTCAAAACCACTTTAAACATCTTGGACAGATGGGTAACCGTATGAAATTACATACGGGCATTCTTCTAAAATTGATAAAAAAATAGGTTTTTCAGAATTTTATTTAGACAACTTCAACAATTATTATACAAAAACTAAACTAAACATATATTATGTTTTTATATACCTATAATTTTAATCATTTTACCTTGTAACTATATAGAAACAATCTGTGGATGTACAAATAATTTTAAAATAAAAAAAAGATTACCAACGCTACAAAATACGTTAATTAAAAATATTTGTAATTTTCCAAAACAAGAACAAGGGGACTATGCAAAAATAGGAATATGTTACCAGCAGTAACGCACCCACGATTTGGCTTGGGGGGGGGGGGCATATGTGTCCCAAGTCCTAACGAGTCGGAAAAATAGGGCTCTAAATTCGCGTCCTGCACCCGTCTGAGCACTTAAGGACTGCTATTTTAGATTAAAAGGTTTTATTTTATTTTATCGGACTTTGTAATAATATACAGACCACATTTTATACGTAATTTGTAAATTATGTTCATAAAACTGACATTCTGAAGGGGGACCGGTCCCGTTCGTCCCACCTTTCGGTGCGCCCCTGGTTACCAGCATCAAAATTGACAGAATAAACATCATACCTATTAATTTGCAGAAAATCAAAAATTTTTAAGACTTGGAAGCAATCGAATCGAAACAAGGACAATCAAATGAAATCGAATTCTTAAAAAATAAAGGATTAACATTAAAAAATATTTAAAAAAAAAAATACTAATTGATGAATTCATTGATAAATTATAACAATCAATGGGAGTTTTGTTGTTATTTATTGGTAGACAAATATTTTATGTCAGGATCATATTTTGATACTTTTAATAAAACACATGCTGCACTGGATTCTTCAGTCATTTTATTTCTAAATTTATTTTTTATAAAATTCAATTCAGAAAAAACTTATTCACACGCATGTGGTAGAAAAAATTGATAGAATATCTATCGCAAGTTCTTTTTTTTAAAGAACTAAATCTTGCAGGATTGTCATTCCATGTTTTTAATAATTCTTCTTCAGCATTCTTATGAAAGGTACTCCATAAGCGAATATTTTCAATGGTTTCCAGTTTATATCTTAAATCGACAAGCTTTTGTGTCCATATGGAACTGGATTGAAAAGCAATCAATTGCACCTCAACATCTTCTAAATTCAGCCACTCAAAAATGTGTCAAGAGCTTTGAAATTCATTCAGGGTCCGTTAACCCTTTTAGTTCTAAGAGAAAACTAGTGATGGAATAATTTATGTTATGATTTTGTTTTTCATATACTGGTCAATATAAACTAGGAATACTATATCTCGTACGTGTTCGTATTTGCACCTGTAAATTACAGTGTGTCCTCTGGAAAGGACATCGGGACTCAACAGTTGTAAATCTAGGACAGGTAACTTGAGGGGTTTTTAAACAAAAACCTTTGTTATTGGGAAATTAAATATGTTCAATATTAGGAATTTATATAAATCATATTGTTAATCATAAATAAGAGAATAATTAGAGAATAATTAAAAAAAACAAACATAATTCAAAAGAAATTAAAAAAAAAAATTATTTCTATTATGATAATTCATAAAACAATTGTTTTGACGGGTGATGCATTTTACATAAGTTGTGATCTTGCAACTTTCATGTTTACACCGGCTACTGATGTTGGTGTTTGCAAATAGCGGAAAATGTTGTATTTGGTCGTAACGTACATCTTTGGTCAATATACTGTTTTGTGTTGCTGTGCTACCGGTTCGTTAGACGGACGTCCTGGACGGCTGGGTGCGTGAACATTGCTCAAAACCATGGACGTAGATAAATCTTGCTTGAAATCGAGCAAATCCATTCGATCTGGTCACAATCTCCTCTGTAGTCATATCAAGATGACAAAATGGCTAAATCAAAGAAATGCATAATGACTCTAAGTGACTATTGCCGCGATTTTATAAATATGCGGTAGTACTGCAGCATTTTATCGCATAGATCTACACCTCCCATATCTTCTCTTTTTTTGACGGTCGTTTTGCCATTTGTGGATGTCCATGGCCAACATAATTTGATGCCATATGCACTAGCTATTATCATACCACTTCGTTATAATAACAGTTCTATCAGCACTACGAAGTTGAGCTGAAGAACCGCGTCCTTTGGCCTTCAAATCACCATCGACTGGTAATGGTGAATTTCTAAAACGATTGTCACGCATAGTGCCAATGCCATATATTTCCCGATTCCTCTGGAGTTACTTCCATTAGTTGATACGTGGAAAAAAAGTTATTAAAGTATAAGTTATGTCCTGGTGATGTCAAAGGGACTCTATCTGACAGATGTAACACAATAGTGGCTGCAACTCCAAATGTTTTCAAGTTTTTTTTTTGAGAAAGCTCAGTTGTTGCACCTTGATAAGCGAAAAAGTCATAAGGTCTTCCGCTTTTCAAAGCATAAACAGTTATATTCCCCAGGGATTTGGCTTCCCCCTTATATACTATTTCTAGAGTTCCTTTGAAGAAATCATTTGTTCGTCTACTGCTAGATTTTCTTCTAACTGATGATTTTGCATTGCCTCACGAACAGCAATCATTATTGGTCTAATTTTATAGTATCTGTCAGCATTGTGTAGTGGTTTAGCTTGGCTATTTACAATATGTAAATTCTTTCGCAATTGGAAAAACCTGTCTCTGGTCATATTATTAGTGACGAATGATTATTGAGTGCTTTTTGACCGACACATCCTTAACCATACCATGAAGACCAAATAGTCTAGCCTAATTTTTTGTCCATTGGTTGGATGAAAATGTCGTACCTCGTACCTTTGTAAAGCGTACAGATTTATGTATTTTGCAGCCTTATCGAAAAATTTTTGGAAGGTACTTGGAGAAATACTGTGTTCTTAGTTCATGTGGTGATGTTGGAGGCAATTGTATAGTCGTGGTATTGTCAGTAGTTATATCATTCCGAATATAACGCCATCTTATATTTTCTGACCTAGTGGTATCAAATGAATGCTTATCCTCTACTTCTGGTGTTGATGCTGGTGCTTTTCTAGTGTGACGAAGTACTGTAGTGGAAAAGAAATCGCTATCTTGTTCAAATAAATCGGAGCTAGGTTACCGTTTCGGAAATCGCTTTACAAGGACCGTGGAGTCTTTTCGGTGGACGTGAATCAAATTTAATTGCATTCGGGCATGGTGTGCTGTAGTAGGCTCAAGCTGAGACACAAGCAATCATGGTACAACTCCATTTCTCAATTGCCGTGGAGTATAACGACGTCCTGAATACAAACAAATCTTACTATATTATTTATCATAATTTTCGTTATCTTCGACCTCTGTGGCAAATGGATCTTCTTTCGATTCGCTATCATCAAATGATAATGCTGGGTTTCTTAGTACGAAATGTTCAGCTTCATCATCATCCAGCTCTATGTCTGATAAATGTTCAATACTTTCAAGTAACTCTTCTTCAGTCAATTTCTTACCTCTAGAACTAGCCATTTTTTCACATAATTGAGCAACCTAAAGGAAAAGGAAAAAAATTCATACAAATATGTACGTAAAAATACAGAAAAGTGGCAAATCAACACAAGTAAAATGAAAAAATAAAAATTAACTGAAATTTTTATAAAGCACTTTATTTTACAACCGTTGAAACCCGATGTCCTCTACAGAGGACAGACATAAAACTTATTGTGGGGTCCATACTTTGTTTTATTTATAAAAAAAACTGAAGTACTAATTTATATAAAAAAAAAACAAGGAATACACAAAATCACACGATATTTGATATTTTTCTTTCACTTCGAAAACACAAACTGAAAATAAAAATTTCTTTAAGCATTCTGCTGTTGAAACTAAAATTCAACTGATTTAAGTTTCACTTAGTGTCAGTGGAATTGGTTAGTCGATAAACCAGTATATTTCTAACAGAACAATGTAGAGAGCAGCTTAGTTTTCTGTAAATTAAAAAGATCTTTCGACTGCCCAAATTTGTCTTCTGGAGAGACACCAGGACCCAAAGGGTTAATTGGTTATATTTTTCAATTATTTTAACGTTATTTAAAAAAGTCTATAAACAATCAACGAATTTTTCAAGAACTTTTACAAGACTTAACCATCGTACACTGAATTGAATTTGCTTCAGTTAATAGTTAAGAAAATGTTCGTTTATTTAAAGGGCGTGCAGATATACAATGACTAATTGTGTAACAAAAATCATAATATCGTTCAGTGATTTTAATGGACCGACCGCCGAAATAATTTAGGCCGGATTTTTTTTTATATATTATTAAGCCAAGTTCAGGGGATACCCTATGATGCAAAGTACAGCAAGGCAGGAAGGAGGTAGGGAATGGATTAGGTGATATGAGGAGAGTGGTGGAGGTGCCGATGTATGTCGCCCTTAAACTTCCGCAGATTGTATGCCGGAGGAAAAACAGATGATGGTAAGCTGTTCCACATTCGCACTGTTCGGGATAAAAAAGCATCACGGAATTTTACTGCACGGCCGAAAGTAATTTGAAGGTTTGAAGGATGTGCGCAGTTTGCAGCGCGAGTATTGCGTGCAGGAATCATTCTACAAGGGATTGGACTAGATATTTCATCAGAACATTGACCATGCATATAGCGATAAAGGAGAGAAGGGCATCCAACATTGCGACGGTGCTCGAGTGAGTCGATATGAAAAGCTATTGCCAAATCGCCAATGAGCTTGAAGGCTCTCTTTTGGACAATACCCAATGAAGCTAAGGCTGTGCGACCAGCCCCGGCCCATATATGGGTGTTGTATTCCATTCTAGGTCTAATGTAGGACTTGTAGAGGAGCGCTAGATTTGACGGGCTGAAATATTTCTTACATTGTTACCGGATATCCGTTTCATATCTAGTTACCATTACAATAACTAATGAATTCAGACCACTATTTTCTAATATTTTTCACATCTGAGTATATTTTGAGTTAATATTAATTTTTTATTTCCGAGTTATTTTCAGCCATATAAGTGTAAGTGATGAAAACGAAAATAATTTCCACATAATTTTTCGTACTTACATCCATAATAATTTCTAATTCATCTAAGCAACAACTTTACAAAACTCCCAAAAATTTTGGAATATTTATGAATTCATTATGAGATGGAATGAATACCTTTGTACATCCAGCAGTTTCAGGTGGTCATGAAACTTTTCCTTCGAATTAATGAAAAACTAGAGTTGAAAAAAGTTCTAAACCATTTCCTGTGCTTGGTACATACATAGCTATATGTTCATCTTGTTTTTTGGTAGAATATTCCTTTCAGGAATTTTATTCTTGTTGCTGGCGAATAAATAGACCTAATTACGAAAATTCATAGAATGTTAATGAGGCTCTAAGGTAATGTCAGAGAACAAAATTCCGATGTCAATTCAATTGAAGTTTAGTCTGGTCGAGGAATGCTGCAGACTATCTACCTGTATTTTAGTCACGTTTTTAATAACGTTCATTTCGTCAGACTTTTATGATTTCTTGAAACATGATAATGTTGGGTATCATGATGTCCTTTAATAATAATAAAATAATATACAACATTTCTTCGACCGCATACTAAGGCGTTCAGTGATTCCTTAAGCTTCTCTTGGGATTTTATTTGACAGAGGAAATGAGTATTACGAATTAGGTAGGAGGTACTTACTTACTAACATACTTACCAACCAGAGAGCAATGTTTACCTTGGGACTTAATTTGCAACACCGAAAATTTTCATTCAAATTGCATACTATAGCAGCAGGTGGAAGGTGCTGAAGGCGTTAAGTACTCAAGGGAGGAATATACCATGTACTTAATTACTTTGAAGCCCTGGAAATGCCAAATGCCGGATTGTCGAAATGTAATCGAATAGAATTCAGTAAGATGTAATACTATATAACCTATGAATCAGCAGCAGCAGTATACTATATATCTCTGTCTCATGACATAGTCTGTGACAAGTAGTACATTTGAGCAATCATCACAGGAGATTGTAATCACGTTCCCGAGTTTTGATGACATTTAAATGCACATGAGTAATTAACAATTCAAGTCTGAAATGATGTGCATACCATACCAAAACCAGGTGAATAAGTGTCTCACCTTATATTATGGGTAGGGTATAATACATATGGTAGTAGAAAGGGGGGTGATTTCCACACAACTGCTTTGCTGCCACCACTATACAAATCGATTGAGGCCTTAACATACATTTACTTGAGAGAGTTAGGCAGGTATAGCGGGAAGTGCATAGTGAACATATTTTCTGTGTCAAAAGAATGTTCATGGACGGTATTTCTCTGTGCAAGTTGTAATGATCCATAGGTCGTCTGTCCCACCTTGAACATGAACGGAAAAATTGCTCTGAAATTTATGCAAAGGAAAACAATAGCGCTGCAAATGAAGCAGCAGAGTTGTGTTTAGTGTTGCGCAACAAACCAGTTCGAATCGAATACCATTGCCATAGTTTTACATAATCGCCTACGCTTGACAGAGTGTATGATGCGGGAACAACAGATAGCTCAGCATAAGTTATTTCATTATCAATGAGCATAAGAGAACCTAGTCTGATATAGGGTTGCGAATATTACGAGTACTTTAATATTGTGCATAATTTAAGGGTGTATATAGAATTGAGAAATTCCCTTTAATGTTTAATCCTCCAAAATCTTCCTCTCGCAACCCTGTTGGATAATTGTGTGATTAGGAAGAGTTATGATTTGAATAAATTAATTTAGTTTGCCTGCCATCTCGAATGTTTTACTTATTATGGTAAAATTGATTTTCTCCAACATTTTCAATATTTTGATTCGATTTTAATTACTTAGAGATGATATGCTTGACTAAATTAAATTGGGACTGATTGGTGGATTAATTAAATATATTCTCATTTTTTTTTATGATGTTGTCAAAGCTCAGGTGATACCCAATGATGCCGTTGCGTAGCCTTGGTAGGAAAGGAAGAAATGGTAGGGAATTGAGGATTATTGGGTTGAGTCATGGAGATGACGGTGTGTATTACACTTGAATTTTTCGGCACATAGTTGAGAGGGAAATAGAGGATGGTAAACTGTTCCACATTCGTACTCGTCTGCTTATGGACACAATACGGCTGAATTTGACTTTGTTCGTGTGAGGGTAAGCTCGGATTACATCTTGTGTTGCGCCTGTAGGAAGAATTCTAAAAGAGATCAGGCTAGAGATTTCGTCAGTGCAATATAGCCATAGAAGATAAAAGAGAGATAAACATCCGACATTATGCGGGTGCTCTATGGAATGAATAGTTACTATTGATATGTTATCGCTAATTAGCCGGAAGGCCTTCTTTTGGACTTTGTGTAACACGGATAATGCAGTGCGTCCAACCTCCAACCTCAAATATGGGAATTATATTCTAATCTAGGCCTGATACGAGACTTGTAGATTAACGTCCGATGGAGTATAAGATTTTTTGCATTTTTGCAAGAAGTCCAGCCATTTCTATACGTTTATGGCAATATCAAAAATATGATCAGCCCAACTAAGATTTTTTAGATATTTCAATGCTTAAAATGTTTAGAGAAGTCGAATTCGATATATTTTCTTCATCAAAGGAATTGGGTTGAATTGGTGTTGGAGTGCGTTGAGTGATAGCAGACAGCATTCCGTCTTGGAAGCATAAGCAAAACCCGATTCGATCTACCCCAAGTGAGTATTATAGTAAGGTCATAGTTTAGTGAATTGAACATGTGTCTTCGTTTGTCAACTATAACATTCCAATGGGAGTCAACTATAGAGTTGAACGAGTACACGAAATCATGGTTGCTACCGTTTGAAAACTATGATTAGGATTGAAAGTGAGTGCTAGCAGATGACTAATACAAATGAGGAAGAGAACAGAGTCTTGCAGTACATCGGGTATGAATTAAAAAAAAAACGGTTAGAAATAGCTTCATCCAATATAACTTGAACTGAACGTCGGAAGAGAAAACTTCCAATTGATTTTTAGAAAATAAGGTCTAGACCTAATGCCTGAAGTTTAGCTAAAAGAGCAGGGGTGGAAGCACGTAAGTTGTTTCAACCACTTTGATTCAACTGTGGTCAAAGTCGTTTCAAAATACATATGATAGCATGTAGCATGAAACTAGTTTGGTTTATCGTAGAATTCTCCAACTAAATGTTATAGAAATGTCTAAACGAAAGTCAACATAAAATAGTTCAATTCTTTAATTATTTCGACATGTTATTTTTATGTAGACGATGACAGATTCGCCAGAATAAAACGTCGTAAGCTAAGGGATAACAGCAATCCTTTAGAATTGCCCTAAAAGGAGTAAGAATTACTAACACTTTGGTTTATCATTAAATTGCAATTATTTTTTTAGGTTCTCCAAAAATTTCAGGATTTAGAAGGAATGTTTAGTATTGATTCTAGAATCTGTAAAGTTTCCTGAGTGTAGGAGCCAAGTAGCGATTCCACCAATCCTTCAATTATGCGCTTCCTTAAATTTGCTTGCTAGCGGAGGATATGAAGTGAACATTGGGAATAACAAATGTATATAAATGGCGCAAACGACTGTTTCAAAAGTATTTAGAAAAACGATTCGATTGCTGGAAAAAGAACTTTCTCCTCGTTGGATTAAATTAGACGAATCCAAATTTGATGACTGTAAGAGACATTTCTATGACAAGTTTAAACTTCCCGGAATCGTGGGATATGACGATGGTACACATATCCCCATCCTTAAGCTAAGGGAGAACGAGCATATATTCTTTGGTCGAAGAGGGTTTCGTAGTTTAAATGTCATGTTGGTAGGTTTACTCTTACATGACTAAATTCTATGATAAAGTAATCTGACTTGGCTATAGTAGATTTGCAATCATCTTAACGAAATTATTCTCGTTAATGCATCTCATGGCGGAGCGGCTCATGAGTCAACTGTTTAGACTTCAAGCAACGAAAATACACATTTACACAGAAAATTTGACAGGGGTGACACAAGCACTCGAATTTTAGGTAGCAATTGTGAAAATTGGAAATGAGCTTTTTTGTTCCATCCACAGAGGCTTCTAAGCCAGCACACACTCAATAATTGCCTCTTCTAAGGTAAGGTCCTCCACCAGTGCTCTTAATATTTTTAATATTATTCCTTAACTTCGCTTTAATTTTATACTTAATATCACTCCACGTCTAGAAGTACACATAGAATAAATTCGGTTTTGATTTTTGTACTACAAATTTTACCTTTCGCCACTCGTGCGGTTGTTTTACTGCAGGCCATTTTTCATTGAGTGATATATTTATTTTCGCCATAGGTAATTACTAGTTTTGCGTGTTTGTGACGTTTTTAGCACACTCTTTGCCAAGTCCGTGTGATTTGTCATAAATCTAACCAAAAACTCATATTGGGAATAATTAACACTTAAATTTTGTGTTCCTTCTCCATCCCTGCAGAAAAATTTTTGTTTTAATTATTGTTTGTTCCTTTAAATTTTCCAATAATACTCTCATTTTAAACAAATTTGATTTTCCTCTTTATTATTTCGTACTTTATTGCTGGACGATGACATTTTTACAATCGTCCAACATTTTTTGTTTCAAATGCCAAAAGCTCTTGGAACAGAGGTTGTGTGTTGCCACCATTTTTGAAACACAATATGTCGATTTGGCCGAAACAAGTTATGTGCTGCCAAATACAAAAAAATTTGAATCATAAGCTTTGAAACAATTTACGTGGTGCTTTCACCCCAGGATACCAGACTCTGTTGAAGCCATTCGAAATATCTAATGCGATGATTTCACATTCTCCAAAATTATGGAGGCATTAATTCCAATGCTCAGTAAGGAATGTTAGTAAATCTCCAGTAGAGCGGCCAGCACGAAAGCCGTATTAGCGTTCGCTAATAAGATGATTAGTTTCTAGATTTTTCATCAATTGGTTGTTGATGTAAATGTTTCGTAAACTTTGAAAAGAATCAAACTAAGGACAATTATTGGTTTATAATTTAGGGGATCGCTTACTCATCATTTCTTCGGTATTGGCTGAATATGTGCAAGTTTTCATGCCGAAGGAAAGACTCATGTCCATATAGGACAAGTGAAATAGTTTATGTCGAGGTTTAGCTAAAGAACAGGTGCAGCACTCAAGTACTAGGAGTGAAATACATTCAGACCCAACAGCTTTAGACACATTGAGACTTGCAAGCACTTTAGACATCGTGCGGAAATCCTACATTATTTGTTTGTATTTGATTCTTTAGAAAGGTCGCTCTGAAGAATCCTATATGACAGCAACTGCTTGGTTTTTATTCTGATTTTTTGTTGTATATTTTTCTCATATAGTTTGACATTTCACCATAAATCTGACGTACTTATTTTGGTTTTTTTTACCACAAAATTACCTAAAATGATTTTGCAGTGAATAAATGTCAGAATATACGACAAATTTGTCAATTGCTCTCGATGTGTGAAAAACGTTTTATTCTATGATAAGTGAATATCCAATTTACATTGACATGCGTGGAAAGATCAGAATTAACCACTTGGTGAACCGAACACGCAAGTTATGTTCGGCAGTGCAGTACAGTTGTTGTGAATGAAATGGTTGTATCTGAAGTTTTTCTGTTAAGATTACTAGGGTTTAAGTCTTGTAAAGAAGATGTGATTGATTGATTGTTGTCACATTTATAAACTCACTATTTTCTCAGAATATCTATCTCCCAGCAGAGGTTTGACGCATGCGGTAGGGTTTGCGATTATCCGATTTGAGATTTTGGTTGTATTAAATGCCAATGTTCATCATATGGTATTTGAGTTTTGAGCTTATCCACATAGATTAACTTTAATAGAATTGTACCTCTTGAAAAAACTAATTTTTGTTACTAAATAAAAAAAGAAAAAGCAAAAAAAGCCCCACCTATGTTAGTCCTTTGTTGCCTTCTATATATTTTCAATCTCCTCATGCATGTATCTAAAGCCTACATAAATTGACCAAAAATTTTCAAATGCCCTCATGTAAACAGGATAATTAACATTAAATTTATACATACATATATTTAAGCGGAAATTAAGTGATCCTTGCACCTAAAACATGCCAATTCCATATGATAATTTATAGAAGAAATAAAAGAAATCTATGTTAACTGTTCGAATAAACTAGAACCAAGATAATGAGAAAACTTTTTGTTCAGTAAAGCATACCCTATCTATCTTATATTGATATCGTATTCCGTTCCCACATGAAACATAAATTTTATTTTCATCTCATTAGCCTTTCTAAGATTCGTTCTTATTGCCAACAACTGATCAGGATAAATGGAGCATGTCCGCAAATAGTCAAACTTTGACTTCTTCAAAGACAACATAATGCTCTGAGTTCGAGGTTACGCTAAATCGATAGAAGTATAAATGTATGGCCAATTTCTAGCTATAGTATCACCCGAATCACTCAGTTAAGACTCTTTTTATGTACTCCAATGAATAGCAATCAATTGTTGAGAATTTTCACCAATTCGATCAATGGACAAAGTTGCTTCCCATTCCTCCTGCATTATTGCCAAGAAGCAGCATAATATTAAATGAAAGATATTTAAGTGTTGTGCAAAGTTTTACTTCGGCCTTTTCAACAACTAAACCAAAGTTAAATGGGAAACTTTTTGTGGGGGAATGCAAATAGGTTCTTGTTTACAGATTACACATTTCATTAACTAAAAATTTCACAAAAAGTTTGTCTTGTTCAGAGAGAAGATAATCCTTAATGTTTGGATGCTGTTTAAATCTTTTTGTGTGAAACAGAAAATATTAAGTAGAGTTTGGAAGAAATGTTTTGTTTATGTTTTTTTTTTTTTTACTTTTAATGGAAGACAATTTAAAATTTAACTTAAAAACTAGTTCAGTTGATGAGTTTTTATAAATGGCATTAATTGTTTTTGGTTTAACAGAACTGGAAGAAATATTTGAATCGGGATATACATATATATATGTAGGAGCCAATACTGATGATTTAAGCAAAAAGTTACTGTAATACCCATAAAGCGGTGAATAAGATTTTTAATCACTGTGTTTTGCACAAACACATACTTTAGTAGTGATTTTGGGTAACTAACGATTGAACGGTCAAGGTGTTAATCAACAATTTTTCATGATTAATGTCAGTTTGTTGGTAATAGACTCCACCTCCTCGGATATATTCTTTCAACTCATCTAACAAACACTTGAAGTAGGTTAATTGGCTGACGGAAACATATTTGGATGTTATTTGTGGAATCAAAATAGATTTGATCATCTCCTTACAACGTTGGGAAGATCATGGAAGTATAAACTAAATAACACTGGTTCAAAGATAGAACCTTGAGATAGAGCCTTGAGAAACCTGCTAACTCCTGCCAGGTTTTAACGTTCTGCAGTTTTTCAATCAAGGAAGGAAAATAATTCCTGTACATACCTTCATCAAAAGCATGTCTCACATCATTGGGTAATTTTCAATAGTCTAATTTTAAATCTTAATTGATACTGAAAAAACGATTTCCGGTACTACAAGTGAAATGTAGACCCAAGATAATCCAGAATTTATCATTTCATTAATTAATCTAACATATTCATTAGCAAACAAAAATCTAGTTTACTATAGGACGATAGTCGGAACACACCCTAGATATTTAAATTTTATCAGAGGGAAGTACTTTAAGTTCTTAAAATTCTTCTATCTCCATCATTGACCGATTCTAACAACTATAAGTTCGATTCCCGTTCGCGGGAAAAATAAATAAAAATTGAATTTACAATTTATTTGTGAGCTTTCATCGTTACTGGTTAATGCCAGTTGAAAGCAAACGTGGCTTAGTAGGCTAGTTACGCATTTGACAAGCGTAAGAGGAAAAATCATCTGTCTCGTTAGTGGTAAGAGCAGTCGGCCGGCAAGCGGAAGGTCCCGGTTTTAAACCCCGGACGAGGCGATTGTTTTTTCTTCTTGTATTTATAAATTTGATTTAGAATCGTTAAAAATAAAAGTTCTTAAAATTCTTCTCTCTCCATCAGGAGAGACGTAGTCTGATTTCTGATGATAGTTGTCCGTTCGTACTTTGGTAAACTATAAGATTACTGGCTGTAGTCTCAAGCCTCTTCTAACTTGAAGGGCGGATCATAACCTTCTCGTGGTCCTCTGCCGTTACTTATGTGTTAGTATGATTAAGCCCGAATGGACTAATCAGTCTCGTTTGAGGATCTACATGAAGATCCACGGGGATTATCCATGGCCTTATTGTCATGAGCTACGAAGCCATACCGATTGGGTAGCTGACTGCTAACTTGGTACCACGGGGTTGAGGAGCCCCTGATAGTGCTACTATAGTAGTGCTATTCGCCTCAGTATAGAGAAGGTGGTTGTGGTAGCCCATTTGTGGGCAGAGAGAGAGAGATTGTCTGAGTCTGCATGACTTAGGTGAACATTCTTCATTGAATAGAAGAATATGTCCTCTTGAATAAATTGCATACTGTGTCCGAAGATTTTAAGGACGGTCGTTAATTAATGTATGCTTAAATAATTGGCTTTCGGTGTGGAGTTGGGCTAAATCAATCGGGGTGCCGTCACCTAGAGCTCAGCAGTGATTTTAGATGGGTCTCGCTTCAACCAGTAAGTCCAATATTGCTTGAAGCATGCACTGACATAAACTGATACTCATCGAGACAGAATATAATATACTCTGTCTCATGAGGGCGCTCACGTTAAGCCCTCGACAGAATCTGTCCGGCTTTTAAATTTTTGACTTACATGTCCTCGAACTATATTATGCTTAGTTAGCATACTATAATTAAACTACTTAAAGTTGCCTGTCCTTAGAATAGGGTTATCTCTTAAGTTTGTGAGTGAGCATGAACTGAGCTGGATCCGGTGATGATGACAAACACAGTTCTACATTGTTTTCTTCCGATCCCCATGAGAAAATCGGAGATATTCGCATTGGGCCCATCAAGAAACAGTTTTGTACACCTAAAAGTACTCAGGTTCTCTCATCTCTGCTGATGCTTCCTATGAACTTCCGCTTTGATGAGAGACCCTATACCCGAGGTGGCAACGCCTACGGCGGGCGCCGGTGCGAGGAAGGGAGAATCAAGAGCAAGCCCTAGCTAAAAGGTCAGCCCTTTCATTCCCCGTGATCCCCAAGTGACCAGGAACCCACAGGAGGGACACTTTTTTGTGAATCCACAACTTATCCACTGATGAGCTGCAATCCCCCAGTAAATTAGACGTTATCGGAGGGCCACTCAGAGCCATCAAGGCTGCCTGAATATCCGAAAGGATAGCAATGTAGTTCCCCTTGATTTGCATTTCATGGGCTAACTTCGCTGCCATTGATATGGGGAAGACTTCAGCCTGGAACACAGTGGTGTGTCTTCCAAGTGAATACTCCATTCGAAAATCAGGATCAAGAAAGTAGACACCCGCCCCAGCTCCATCATTAGTGAGAGAGCCGTCGGTGAACATTTTTAGAGCAGACCGGGGAACACTCGATAAGGCACCTTCCTCAGTCCACGATTCCCTTACAGGAAAGCTCACAGAGAAGCGACGACCGAAACAAAGCCAGGTACCATTGTATCCCGTGGCACACTGGCCGGAGGGTTTTCCAAGTCCAGCCGATACGCCGGCAGAGAGCAATGAGAAGAGCCAAAGCAGCCGTCCTCCCAACATCCCCATGAGCGCAATCTGCACACAGCCCTTTTGGCCTCTTCCAGAATGACAAGATCCAGGGGTGGCAGATTGAGTAAGACCTCAAGTGCCGCAGTAGCCGTGGATCGCATGGAGCCCGTAATTCCCAAGCAGGCAAGCTTTTGCCTTCCCGTCAGCTTCCGGATCGTAATCCAAACAAGCGTCCTGGGCCACCATACACAGAAGGCATATGTGAGCATGGGTCTGACGATCGAGGTGTACATCCAAAGCACGACCCTCGATCTACTGGGGAAAGCACGTCACCTTGCGCGCAGCCTCTCTCCACCAGCACACTGAGAGAGGTTCGGCCGCCTAATTTCACAGTTAAGTATCGTCGTCTTAGCATTTGGTCGATCCATCACACTACAGTACGGTCAACACCATGCCGACGAGCTGCCTCACATAGCGACTCGTGCGTGGCCCTGTCAAAAGCCCAAAAAGATGTCCAGAAAGGCTCCCAAGGTAAACAGTCTACGTTCCAATCCCCTCTCAATGACAGCGACCATTGAGTGGAGAGCCGTCTCCGTAGACCTGCCCCTCCGGTAAGCGTACTGTGAGGTGTTTCAGGGAGAAGCCTTTAGGGCTACATATGTGAATGGTATGTCGTATTTGTTGCCTTCGGGTTCCACACCACCTACGGGATACCCTGTATATATCACCTTTACCTTTGACCATGTTTTGGGGATATATTCCCTCTGCAAAACTTGCTCCTAAGATCTTAAATAAATACAAGTATGTGTATATGGCGAAAAAACAACTAAACGCTTGAATATTCTCCAGTGGCAAAAAAAAAAGCTTAAACAAAAATTTGAAACAAAAACCTTCAATTCCCTTCACCCGAAAAATAACACATGGAAAAATAAATCTTTTTATTTCGCCCTTAGCGATGAACTCTCTTTCAAGTTTACATACGTGTTTTCATCCCTTCTCCGGTGTTCCATGTCACCTTAAGGGGAAATTTATATGCAGAACTTGTTCGAAAAGAAAACAATTTCACGGTTGAAGAGTTTCCCTTCAACAGCGCCATAATCAAATTTTTTGACACTATCATCCCCTCTTTTGCCAAAAATTACATCTCACTTGGCATAAGTATGTATACACGATTACGATTATTTCCCAACTCAAATGCAAACAAGAGTTAAAGTATGAAAAGAAACCACATAACGGAAAATTTATAGCTGTTGGTTTGGGGGCTATATTCTTTGGAGGGGGTGGATGAATGACATGCACAGCTCCTCTTTTTCTACGTCGGTCGCGTCGCGTTCCCCGTAACCCGCTTCTATAGTATAGTATAATAGTATGGGCAACATAGTCTTGCATAAAGGGACTAGATTACGTGCGCTACATTTATCTTAAGGATTGTTTTTGACAAGCTTTTTCATTATTTACGTTACCGAAAAAAGATTAAAAGACGAAGAAGCTTTGCAGTTTGATTTATTTGCAGTGTAATTTTTTGTCATCCATCCCACCCTTAAAATTGATGTAATTTAATAGGAAAATTTAAATACTTTAAATTCTAATTTTGGTGCTGCGTATAAGGACTGCGTATTTTGTATACACCATATTTCAAATATTTCAGCCCGTCAAATCTGGCGCTCTTCTACAAGTCCTATATTAGACCTAGAATGGAATACAATTCTCACATCTGGGCCGGGACTGGTCGTACAGCTTTAACTTCCTTGGATTAAATAATAATCGAAGCGTGATCTGCAAAGGTTATATTTAAAATTGTACACTAAAATCGCTTTCGTAAGGTTACATACTTAACTTGAAGCCCATTGATCATTCATGGTTTCAAAGAGTAGCTGACAAATGTTTGAAGTCCGTTTCTCGGTGGGGAGGGGAGAAGATACATAAGGTTGTTCTAGTTGACAATTTACGCAAGCTGTGGATAGGTCTAGGCGAGACAGGTAAGAAATTGTAAGGCTGGTAGGTACGTGCTAATGAATTTTTTTTTTATATTATTAAGCCAAGTTCAGAGGATACCCTATGATGCAAAGCATACCATGATAGGAAGGAGGACTCATGTCCATTCTAAGTCTAATGACTTATAGAGAACCGCTAGATTTGACGGGCTGAAATATTTCTTACATCAGAAATTCAAGTCATTTCGATGCTTTTTTTTCCGCAACAAAGAAGATGTGGCCTATCCAGCTTAATTTATTAATGCCAAAAATGCTTCGTGCCGGTGAATCGAAAATTAATACTCCATGAAATCAAATGAGAGTGGTTAATTGCTGATCTTGTTTTGAAGAGATGAAACAGCTCTGCAACTGAGATGCCTTGAATTCGACATGACTAGCTTTACCGCAAGTGAGGATATTATCAAGAACGTTATTCAAAATCTAATCATGCAATCTCTTTTAACAGATGTGGGATTCCTTCTGGGGTCTACAACAGTGCCAAAGGAGTAAGCGAAATCAAGGGTACTGTTGTTAGCGAAACTATGGATGGGATTGAAAGTAAGGGAAAGATCATTAATAAAAATTAAAAAGAGAGACGTAGAGATAGCAGAGCCCTGGGGCATACCGGCATTTATCGTATGAGGTTCAGATGTAACACTATACCAAACATCCCGTATTTGGCGATTAAATAAAAAACTTATAATCCATACTGGAACAGGAGGGGAATCACCAAGTGCTTTAAAATTGGTTAAAAGAGCAGCATACCAAACTCTATCAAAGGCCTTTGAAATATCCAGGGCAACGATTTTCGATTCAACAAATTGTGATTACGGTTCCAGCATTTCGTAAAAGACTCCAGATTAGCATCCAGCTCGGAAGTCATATTGGCGATCGTTGATTAGTTTCTAGATACTTCATTAATTTGGAGTTAATAGATTAAAAAATCTTTGAAAGAATCGAACTGATTGTAATTGGTCGATAATTCGAAGGATCGCCCCCTCTCCTTTTTTTGAGAATAAGCTGTTGGAAATATTCCTGTCGAATAAAACAAGTAGAATAGTCTCCTCAGAGGCTTGGCCAGAGAGAGGCGCAGCTTTTAATTAACAGGGCGAGAAATCATCAGGTCCTGCGGTTTTGATCACGTCGAACCCCTTAAGAATATTGAACACATATCTCGTGCGGATGTGTATTGACTCACATGACACACATCCACACGGGAGATGCAAAACAGGTATGTGTGAAGTGGATGGAGGGACGAGACTTTTAAACGAATCTAGCAGCCAAAATATTTGCCTTATGCAGGGAGTCAATAACCACTTCACCATTGTGAAGTAGTGACGATATAGGGAACTGCTGAAGTTATTCCTGATGGTTTTGACTAGAGACCAGAAATCTTTGCTATTTTTGGTGCAAATTGATACATGCGAAAAGCAGACTCATTCGCTTTTACTGCTTGGTTGCACTCTTCGTTAAATCAGGAACTATTATGCTCTTGTTGAGATCTGTTGTAGTTGAGATCTGCTGTAGGAATACGGAATGTATTTGCGCATGCCATGACTTAGAATATTACTAAGTTCTAATGTGCATTCATCAACATCCTTTCAAGCAAAACAGATCACCAATCAATTTTTCAAAGGTGCTGATTAAGTCTTTGCCAGTCAGCATTTTTACAGTGCCAGAAAATCCTAATTATAGGTGGAATAGCTGACTGGCACAGGTTTGAGGTGGTAAATTAAGCCGTGATTGAACAATGGTCTGAATTACTAAGAGGGTAACCGACTGGGACGGAATACTTTTCGGGGTGAGATGTTAGAAACAAAATGCGGATAGGTAATTTTACATGTGAAACAAAGTTTGCAAAATACTACAGGAGAGTGTCAAAATACACGAATCATAATACATATAAAATTTTTAAACATATTAATATAAAAATAAAACATTGTATCAAAAGAAAGTGAATTAGTACTCAAACATTATTTAAAAATAATCATTAAAAAAATTTTGATATTACAAAGCTTTCACCTCATCTCAATATGGTTTTGTCTATCTAAATAAATTTCCATCATCAGGAAGCAATTTCTAACAAAATATTGTTCGATAAATAAAAGTCTATACCTCCTTTATGATTGCCCGGTCCAACCAATACGATTACACTCTTAATATGTAATTTGATATGCTATGTAATTTTGAGTATTTTCAACATAATAACGTGAATTACACTGCAACACGTTCAAATTCGTGATTGCGCTGAATCGGTCCATCGTGGAAAATGACTCCATGTAAAAAAAATATTTACAACATAGCACTAATGACCATGGAAGAAAGAACTGCAAAAATCTATACGAAATGTAGTACCTGGGGTGTATGTGACCCAAGTATATGAAATTTTGTTTTCTGGCTTCAAAAACGTCCCGAGAAAGTTTTCTGAATCGGAAGAAAAGTACACCACCCGATAGTACTCGGCTAGACCTTTAATTTGATATGCACCATGCCTTATTCGGGGTTCCTACTCCACACGATAAAAGTATGCAGCGAAAAATTTTCTCTTACGAATTGTAGCTGGTAGTGAGCTAAGGCGAACAGTAATGCCCGTTTTCAGATCGGACGGAAGCCGATCGAGTTAGAACCGATCTAAGATTCGAAAAATCTAGAATCTTAGTTAAATAAAAAAGAGGGATATCCTAAAAAAGTGAGTGTGGGGATTTAAGCCTCCGAGCATAGGAGAGTGGGTACTCCAACTTCTTCTCAGCACCTAAGGAATTTGATTCTGCACTAGATTTTCAAAAAAGTACTAGATCAATATTTGACACCCCCTCCCCAAACTTCCTCCACGTAATATGCTCAGGGTATCGTAATGCATCGTTTAAGATATCTCTTATGTCTGTTAAATTTGGGCCTAAATAATGGGGATTCCCCTTTACAACATTTTACACTGTACTGTTTTTTTTTAACAAATATAGAAAATGACACTATCTAAAGCAGTGGTACGAAACAAACTACATAACTAGTTAACACTGGCAACCTTTCTAAACCTTTGTTATGTTATGTTACGAACAGACAGAGAGCAAATTTTTGTATTTTTCTCAACCTATATGAGTAGGTAGATAGGCCCATCCGGCTTTTAAATTAAACATCGTAAAGTGTCCGAACTTACTATTAGCAGATAAAATTGCCCGCTGCTCTGCATTGCTGAACAATCTCAAAAATATTGAGTATCTTGCTTGTTTTTATCTCTCAGCTAATATATTTACAAGCTTCTCAAATCCCATATGCACTGAAATATGTATTTTTAGACTTCAAAGAACTTCCAATGGTTTTGCCTAATCATTGCCTGTTAAAAGTTAAAACCCAAAAGGGAACATAAGCCTGAATCAATAACCCAATCAAAGGTAAACTTGTATAGTCCAGAGCAATACTATGAGTTTTAGCAAAGACTAAGTATTCCAATGTATTCGTATATAGTAAAATCTACATCCTAGCACAGTAATACGGTATACACCAACCCATTTGTAGTCGTTATAAAAAACTATCACAAACTGCCAGTACATCTCGGATTATTAGCAGCAGTTAATCTCCGCAGTTGAAAAGTTCTCAAACAAATGGAAAAGTCACATATTCCTGCACAAAACTTCACCTGCTGTGTAACGAACCTTCATCTGGGCAACCGGAGGAAATTGACTGCATAGCAAACAAGTTAAATTGAGACAATCATTAGGCTTAAGGAAAAACCGCTTTAAAAAGTACCCTAGGGAAAAAGTCGAAGGGAAAAACTTTGACCGAAGCACGTGATTCAACTGCAAAGGGACTTCAATTACTTCTTCAAAGTTGCAAAGATTCCCTGCAAAGCATTAAAAATGTTCTTAAATGTCGACCAATGGTGTGAGTGTGTGTGTGTCTCCTGTAAAGAGAAGATTGCCTTCTTCTTTATATAGTTAAGGCGCTATACATAAGTATAACGAAGCCAGGATTTTGTTCGTGGACTACTTTCTTAGAACAAAGTGATACAATTCCGGTGCTTTGCAGAAAAATCACGTCTTGAAAGTGATATAAACGGTGATAAAGTCGCTTGTTTCAGAAATTAATCCATTGGGGTACTTTCACAGTTGCGAACGAGTTTCATACCGAGAATTCTGCAGAAAATATATATATTTTTTTGTACTTTTCATGTGCAGGATTCAGTCGGTTGAAGTTTTTCTTGTATGTCAGAAGAAACAGATAAATGCATGCATTGAGTGAGAAGAAAGACTTGAATTCCTTCATGAAGATATATGCACACAGTTCACGATGGGGTCGAAAATATACGTAAAAGTCCATCGTGTGATGGTTGGTTTCCTTCTTACTTTTGAGGGGAATTTTCATCCCAATCCCCCCCTTCCAGACTCTCTTGACTACTCGATTTATTTTCTTGGTTTCGTAGAAGAGTAATGGGTGCTGGCCAGGGTTCCGTTATCACAGATGGAAAATTCGTTCTATGCAAATTTTATAAGATTTTTTACGAATATTTCAAACAAGTCGACAAGGGAAGTAAGTACCTAGATATTGCACATTTATATGGGCAACCATGACAAATTACTAAAGGAATTGGTTATTCAGATCAAGTGGTGTGCTAGGAATTTCAATCAAATTTAAAATCTTTGAAGAAGATTTGATTGCGCTTGCTATAGTATATGGTATAGAGGAAGGTCAATCAAGAAAAGTAATGCAGTGGTGAAGTTTTTATTTTTGATATATGAAATATAATGCGGTAAAAAACGAGTCAAGCTCGCGCAATCAGGGTCCCAATTCCAAGAGTAATTTTATACGAGTTCATCTTATTAGTAAGTGTTGCCATATAAGTTAACATAACATTTTTTCCAAGCAACAATGAGACTGATGAAAAATGAGGCAGTTTTCCTGTTATCTATGAGTCAATGCCTAGTAAGCCTAATAATATCAAAACTTTAGCTTTAGAAACTAGAAGATCAGGAAGGGAACGGTATTTTTATCTCACATTTTAGGCTATATCTTTATAATCAATTCATCATAAATTTTGAAGTTTTGTTTTGAATCCTTGAAAGTATAAAAAATACAAAGTACAAAATACAAAAAATTTTTTTTTAAGATGTCCAACCCACCCTTTTGCCTGTCGAAATATGAGCGTGTCACAAAAACCTAATATTCTGCCAAATTTTAAATTTCTACGGCATGTCGTCTTCGAATAAAACGCCTGTGACAGATAAACTCACGAGCGATCCTTTAACCGTTAAATTTTTTTTTCATTTCATTGTACGGAACCCTAATGAACCCAATTTATAAATATTTTAAAAAAGAAATTTCTATTCAAAAGCAGTCGTTTCGTATCAGCAGGAACCGTATACTCATCAGTACGGTTTGGTTTCTGCTTGCTGTATACGCCAAAAAGAATACAATTCTCGAGCGGCGGATTTAACAGCAAACCTGATCAATTTCATAGTGACCATATTCGATATGAATTTATTTTATAGAAAAACTCTTAATTAATGAAGTAGCATTGCTCTTCATTGATTTTAGGTGCCATTTATATAATAACTCACAGTGACGGAATTCTACCAAATATTGACCTCTGATTCACGTAAACATACGAATTTTATTTTTTGATATTGAACCGCTGCTCAAAAATTTGTTTACGTGACAGTAAGATATTTGAATAGTTCGTTAAAAAAAACTGTTTAGAATTATGAGCATGTGCAATTCACTAACAAAATTATGTTTTTACAAAATGGCTCTCCTTTAACCAATTCTGGGTTCCTTTGGGGCTTCAATCGCTCTATACTTGCCTTCCTTTATTTAGGTTAAGTATTTGTCACGTTAAAGTAATTTCGATATTGACCGTGCTTTCGGCTGTTCATATCAAAAGTTGTTAATTTGAAATTTGTTGGATTTTATTTTATTTCGGAGAACTTTACATTGATTTAGCTCTTTCCATACGGTCTTTGAATTTTCACAATCAATGGAGAGGAGTTACTCTGTAACAATTTTCTAGATCCTCATTTTATATTTTACAATTATAACTTCCGACCAATCTGCCGAAAAGTTCTTGTGTATGTGCTCCATACTTTTTCCAAGATTGGTATGATGATGGCTTGTAATTTATTTGAATGAACTTTCATAAAATGGGATAGGATATTTTTTATTCCTTTAGTTTTTCCATTGGCTAGGGATTTAATAGCGTAAAGATTTTATAATTAATGGTCTCTTTGCCTTGCTGTTTTTGTTTTTTTTTTATCAAGGTTAGACTTTTACAAGCAATAGTTCCAGCGCTCATCAGTGAATATTCTGATCCTTTTTCTTTAATAATCAGAAACGCCAGTCGTGTATGGGAGCTTCTTACAGAAAGTGTTTGTGCTTTACGAAGCTATCTTTTGTGTCAAGTCCTGTGCGGTTGGTTTTGATGAAGTCAATGCTCGTTTTGTAAAGCTTTTGTTTCCGTACATATCCCCGCATATATACATTGCCCATTATGAATACTTGTTTGTCTGTTTCCCTAACATTTGGAAAGTTGGTCAGGACATTCCCGTACCTAAAAACTGCTCCCCTGTCAGTTTTTCTAATATAAGACCTATTAACATTTTGAGCTTCCTGGACAAGGTCTTGGAAAAACTTATTGCTACCAAATTCAGGAGTTCCTGAATCAAAGTAATCTGCTTCACAGCTGTGAGACTGGCTTGCTAAAGGTATCTACTGATCTCCGTTTCGCTCTTGATGCTGGCGAAATTGGCAGGCTTGTATTATTAGAATTTTATCAAGCTTTTGATAGTTTTGTGTACTCTACACTATCCTGGAAATTGTACGTTAACTATTGCTTTTCTTTTCTCGTGGTTCCGCTACTCGAAAAAAGCTTCGAAAAAAAGAATCGTTTGTGGACCGCTGGGGCTCCCCTTGAAACCGGGGCCCCTGTTTGCGGGACCCTCTGAAACAAAGATAAGAAGAAGGAGAGAATACTTATTATTCAGTAGTTTCCTCACAAACCATTTTCAACAGGTACCTACCTAAATGTTATTGGTATTCTTCCCTTCTTCTTACTTTTATTTCAGAGAGTCCCGCAAGCAGTGGCGTAGCTATTCCAATGCAAACAATGTAGTCATGTGGGGTCCCTGATTTAAAGTGGCCCCAGCGAGTCACAGACGATTCTTTCTTTTTCGAAACTTTTTTTTCAAGTAGTGGAACGACTTTCGTTTCTAACATCATAGCCACTTCAGGTTCTGCTATGTGTTAAAACACTACGGCCGGAAATTGAGAAGATACACACCATCAAAGAATTGGCTGAACTTATAATCTTTAAATTCAATCATATGAGTTCGAGTTTGTCCAAAGTCTACTCTTTGTTGCTTCACTACATTTTGACGAATTCCGTCACCGTTACATCCGTGGAATACTCATTTTCAACACACAAACTAATAAAAAACTAACTTCGAGAATGTATGGGTTAAGAGCGCCTATCGCAATTAGCACTACTGGGCATAGAGATAGGAAATGCAGAAAGGATGGATATCTCGAAACTCATCGATGACATCACGAGCGCTAAATTTTGAAGGAAGATCTTTTAAAAGTGCCGTGCAATTGTATGCTATGTAGTAAGCTACGCTACTAATTAAAATTAACTTAATGATTTTCTACCACAAGCCTTATTTTGTTTTCTGTATAAACTGTGACTTGAGATTAGAAAAGAATTGCATTTTCAGTTTTAATTCATTTATAATAAA
Source organism: Dioctria linearis (assembly GCA_963930735.1). NCBI lineage: Eukaryota > Metazoa > Arthropoda > Insecta > Diptera > Asilidae > Dioctria > Dioctria linearis. The sequence continues at coordinate 10,822,520 of OZ005743.1, read as the reverse complement.
ACCCACCCAGCATTCAGTTGTCTACTTCCGACTAGCCGACTTCTCCACCAATGCTCGGCGGTCCACGTTCGTTTTCATATGCAAAGAAGGTGCTTCGAATTTATTTTTGCATTGGTGCCCGCAAAGGCTAGTTACTCCACTGCCTACAAGGATCGGTATTAGGACCGCTTCTCTTTAGTCTGTACATTAACGATGATGATAATATTGTACATACTGTAAAGTTACATCTATATGTCGATGCTATTCAATTGTATTTGCAGATGGTTAACCCTTTGCACTCCGAACAATTTTTAATATGGGCTACCAGCTACTCCGGAATATAATCGTCCGTATGTCGTCGAGCTTTTGTATGTGTTGAATGTGAGCTTATAACGCCAGATTTGGATGAAACTTTTACAGTTTGTATAGGATACCAAAATAGCTGACACGTATTTTTTTGTTTCCCCTTACCATGTCCCACCTCCCCGCTAGAGAGGTTAGAAACTACGTGATTTTACAATGAAACGTCATTTTCAAAAAATCATATCTCGAGAACGAAGCAACCGATTCTTCTGATATAAATGCCGAATGAAGCATAATGCTTTATATCTTTTACAAAAAAATATAACAGCACTGAACGAAAATAAATATTGTTAATAATAGTACTTCGTGATTTTACGGTATACGGTGATTTAAAAATTTATAAAAAAATAATTTTATGTGGGATGACCATAGAGGAATGCAGTTTTTTAGTTCAATTTGTGGTATTCGGTAGAAGATAGATGATTGAGGTTTGTGGGTGGAGAGGGGGGGCTGGCATTTACTCCCAAGGAGTTGTCCGAAATGGGGCGTGTGGGGTATCAAATTAAAGAGGGAAGAGAGTGTAATCGAGTGGAGAGGTTCATTTTTGATCCTGTAAACTTCATACGGACGTTTGTACTGTTAAAAAAGGATTTTTTGGGACCTTGGTCATATACACCCCCTTCCTTCATTTTGCATATATATATTCTTTCTTGCGAATGCATTAGCGGTCTGTTGTGAGCGCATTTGTTTGGGTGGCAAATCTCGTCGACGTAACGGTTCTTCGCTAACATGAGATTAAAATAAAGCTATTTTTTCACACCAACCCACTTCGTCTTTTCGTAGAAATCTATCTCCTCATACACTTTTTAACCAACAAACTATGATTCTTATGTGATTGGATTCACAACTTAATTTATTGTTCCATAGGGTACTTTCGATTTCGAAAATGGAGGGGGTAATTTAAAAATAAACTTTTTTACCAAACTTAGTATTTACATACTTCTTGTTTGCGCGCTCCTTTTTCTCTATCCATTTTATCGGGAGGGGTAAGTTCTCGGAGGTCTAAATATATTAAGATTTCCAAAATTCCTTTCGATTATATTTTGAGCGAAAAATTTGCTGGAAATTTTCTCTGTATAAATTTTATGCATACTCGAAGCAGACAACAATGCCTCGATCAAATATAAAATCAACGATGCCTCGACCTGATGTAGGAAAGACCTCAAGTTTTTCCTGGAAAATTTACTGGGCTCAACGTGTGTATGCAATTAGTTTTTGCGTGCGATAAATAGTTTTTGAGAAAATCGAAAAAGAAAAAAATGCGTCTTTTTGAAGGAGAAAAATGGCCGTCTTTTGAGAGAAAAAGTTGAGTTTAATTCCATTCGTGATTGTGAAGAATTGTTGCGTTGGGGAAAAAAACTTCCCATGAAAAAAATGTTGACAGCAGTGCACTAATGCCATTATAAGAAAGAACTGATGAAATATATGCGAAATGTAGGAACTGGGCGAAAGGGGACCCAGCTGTATGAAAATGTGTAACGTGCTAAAAAAAGTGGGTATGGAGATCGAAGGAGAAGTGAAAACAAAGAATTATGGCGGTTTTAGAAAAAGTTTAGAAAGTATACTGTGCTCCCTGCAGAGGGGTAAACAGTTATTCTACTACGTTTTCGGAAAATCTATTTATATGGATTTTGAGTACCCACACCGAGGTGACATGGCTGAGTTATAAACGGTAACTAAATACCCCACCATTTCCCCTCCCCCTCCAAAAAAATCAAAAAACGTAGTACCCTACTTGTCCTTCTAAGCGATTATCTAAAAACAGCTTTGATAGCAAGTAAATCAGATAGGTGTCTTCGGAGATTACCCCGGCAAACGTTTTGTACATGAATAGGATGAAAAATTGAGATTTAGGCTCCCTCCATTCCGCCTCCTCGCCAACCAGCGACCCCACCCTAACCACCTCTCAGCGACCATTTGTAGCCCCCGATGGTAGCTTTCATTTAAGTCCTTAATGATCTCTGTGCGCGTTTTCGATAAGGAGTTATAAGCAAAAGAAGTTGAAACTTTGCCCTCCTGCCCCGCCGGATGGGAGCCCCTATCCTAAAAACCAATACCATTAAAAGATGTGCGACATCGAGACGAACACACCCACAAAAAATGATAAAAAAATATATATATTTAAATAAGAAAACATTGTTTCTTTTAGATATCACCGCTGCGGCGACAACGGAGTAGTAGCTTATCTTACTACTTATGTCGCCGTAGCGGCGACAACAGCTGTATGTTTTCCTTACATTGTCGCCGCTGCAGCGATAACGGAGTGCAAAGGGTCACAGTGTTTGCTTTTGTGCAGCTGACATCCAGACTTTGATGATATATATACCCTCAGTTATGCTTAATACATTTATTGGCTCGGTATCTAATCTGGTAGTGAAGTTCAACTATCACCTGAAATGTTGTGATAATGTTAAGGGTATGTTGGGTAAAATTTATGGTGGTTTGCCTAGACTTTGATTATATGCTAATATCTTACCTATGAATTTACATTTGAGATTGGTTAAGACTCTTTTGTTGTCCCATTTTACTTACGGCAATTTAATTTACCCAAAAGCTTGACTCTTGTTAACGCGTACAGATCTGTCCACATTACTTCTATTTGGATGCTCCATTCAATCTTATTTAAAACGCAAGACATTAATCTTCCTAGTCAAATTATTACAGACTACGATTTCAATGTATCTTTATATAAAAAAAAAATAGAATATTTACATTCTATGAGAGGAATGAGCGTATACCGCGTTATCAGACATTGACTTATGACGGATCTTACTTTGTCCAAATTTGTAATCTACGGAATTCAATTCACTCTCTCACAATACTCAGTGTGCGGCTCCTGCGAACAAATTCAAAAGGTTTAATTTTGTAGTATCCTTTAAGTGCTCCCTAGCAAGATTTTCTGATTTCTCATCTTTGTTCTTAATAAAATTTCATTTAGTTTTAATGTTCTTTTACGTCTTCAAAATATTTGATGGTTTTCTTTAATTATTTTTAGCTAATAGCAGATACTTTCTAAAAATTATGACTAGCTTATATTAGATCTTGTGTACTTAAGTGAATAATAAACGAATTATTATGAATTTATTTATGTATGTATGTATGTATGTCAATTCAAGTATTAGGTTTTCTTTGTTAAAACCGATGTTTTTTGTTTTGTTTTTTTTTCAATTTATTATTATTTGTAGTACTATTGGCTTTGGTTTTGTCATTTGAAAAAATTCCTTTGTTTTTAATATTGAATTAAAATAGATAATAAAAAATATATATTTCAATTTTTTTTTTCAGGTAAAATATCTTCAAGAAAGAAAGAAATATAATAGTCAGTGGTAAGTACATAATAATTAACAGCATTTTTTTTACAATCTTAAAATTGAATAACGTTATTTTACCGAACCGAAAAATCGATTGCTTACATTTTCTGAAAGCCTGATTTTTCAAGGGTTAAGGCTGAACTATAATAGAAATATACGTAATTCCCTTGGGAGCCTTACTGGACATCGAGGGGGCTTTTGACAAAGCCACCCCCGAGTCGCTATGTGAGGCAGCTCGTCGACTTGGTGTTAACCGCACTGTTGTGCGATGGATCGACCAAATGTTAAGACGACGATAGTTAACTGTGGATGTGTGTTGGTGGAGAGAGGCTGCGCGCAAGGTGGCGCGCTATCCCCAGTACTCTGGTGTATGTTGGTTGACTCACTCACCACGGTGCTGAAAAACGTGAGATTCTCATGTGAAGCGTATGCGGATGACATCCCCCTGCTCGTTTCCAGGCATAGCATGGCTGCTGCCTGTGCCTTTATGCAACGAGGCCTCAATATTGTTGAGGACTGGTGCACCCAGTGAACCCACAAAGTGCAGCTTGGTGCTCTTCTCTAGAAGGCGTAAGCTGGGGTACTTTGTTCTTTCAAAGTTTTTTGGACACACTCTGCAACTCTGTCCTCATGTCAAACACCTTGGGATCTTCCTTGACTCGAACCTGACATGCGGATTGCACATAGAGGAAAAAGTTAATGCGGCTATGAGGGTTTTCGCTCAATGCAGGAGAACCTTTAGCTGCATATGGGGCATGACACCGAGCGTTATGCATTGGATCGTCCGACCCATGCTCACATATGCCTCCTGTGTATGGTAGCCGAGGACGCTTGTGGGGACTGCGATCCGGAAGCTGGCAGGCCTGCAAAGGTTTGGCAGAGGCCAAAATGGCTGTGTGCAGATTGCGCGTATGGGGATGTTTGGAGGACGGCTGGACTGTCTCTTCTCGTTGCACTGTGGGGTATCGGCTGGACTTGGAAAAACCTCTGGCCGGTATACCACGGGATGCGATGGTACCTGAGCTTCGTTTCGGGCGTCACTTCTCTGCGAGCTTCCCTGCAAGGGAATCGTGGACTGAGGGAGGTGCCTTATAGTGCCTTCCCCGGTCTGCTCTAAACATCTGCACCGACGGCTCCCTCACTAATGAGGGAGGTGGGGCAGGTGTCTACTTTCATGAGCCTGATTTTGGAAAGGAGTACTCACTTGGAAAACACACCACTGCCTTTCAGGCTGAAGTCTTCGCTATCTCAATGGCAGCGAAGTTAGTCCTTGATATACAAATCAAGGGGATAGATATCGCTATCCTTTCGGATAGTCAGGCAGCCTTGATGGCTCTGAATGGCCCTCAGATAACGACTAAGTTACTGGGGGACTGCAAGTCGTCAGTGGATAAGTTGTGTTTTCACAACAAAGTGTCCCTCCTGTGGGTTCCTGGTCACATGGGGATCATGGGGAATGAAAGGGCTGACGTTTTAGCTAGGGCTGGCTCCAATTCTGCGTTCCTCGGACCGGAGCCTGCCGTAGTCGTTGCCACCTCGAGTATCGGCTCTCTGATCAAAGCGGATGTTTATAGGAAACATCAGCAGAGATGGGAGAACCTGAGTGCTTGTAGGTGTACAAAACTGTTACTTGATGGGATCAATGGGAATATCTCCGATTTTCTCATGGGGCTCCGAAGCAAACAATGTAGAACCGTGGTTGGCATCATCACTGACCACAGCTCACTTCACGCTCATCTAACAAGGATGGGAGTTGTTGACAGCCCTGAGTGTCTGCCCTGCATGGAGGGAGAACTCAAGACAACCGAACACTTTTTGTGTGAGTGTCCGGCTTTCGCCCGGAGCAGACTGGATACTCTAGGGTCTCCCCTTCTATCTGTGGATGAGCTGAAAAACCTTCCTCACCAAGACCTGATGCGCTTCATTAAGAGGACAGGAAGGTTTTGGTGAATGGGATTCAGGATAGTACAATGGGCCGCTATGGACTTCGTGCTTGGGATGGGTTTCTCGTGTTCCCCATGTTTTATTAAAAACAAAAAAAAACTAAGTACATTAACTTACATAAAGCGAACGTGGCCTTTAATTTAACAGACCTACACTAATTACGTTTAACTCGCGTGAGGGGAACTTTCTTTTAGTATAAATATCCAATTTTCCGTAAGTATAGTGCGCTAAGAATCGCTCATTCCGTAACTATGCGATGTGTCCAAACAATTAAATTATTACTGAATGATTAAAAGTGTAATGTAAAAATTAAAATGGAATAAAACTGGTACTGCTAATTAATAGAAGGCACGAATCTTCAATTACTTCAATTTCAATTTGTTAATTTTTTCACTTTTACCACTGTGATATATATTTAGGCTAAAAATATCAATTTTTCGTAAGTAAACCTCAGTCTTCTATTGTAGTTCAGCCTTTATATAAATGCTTTAAGATGTGCTCCGAAAATTAAATAACTTGTTTCTTATTTTGCCATCATTATGTTAGTTTATGGTATTTTCTCCTTTCCTTGCACCGCAACCCACTGTACACCGTAAAAAAAAATAGGACAATGTATTCCCTAAAATTTAGGCAAAAAAAACCTACATTTTATGGAATATTCCCTAATCTTATCGGAAAATTCCTAAGCTTTGTGGCACAAATAGTTGCAAATTTTTTACTGTGCAGGTTTTGCCGCCTCGGTGATCAGATCCCTTATCAAAGTGGATGTTCGCATGAAACATAAGTAGCGATGAGAGAACATGACCACTTGCAGGTATACAAACCTTTTTTTTTGATGGCCGCAATAGGAATTTGTCTGACTTTCCCTTGAGGCTCGGAAGAAAGGAATTCAGAATTGTGGTTGGCATTATCACCGGCTACAGCTCGCCTCAAGCTTATCTAACAAGAATGGGAGTTCTTGACAGCCCTGCGTGTCTTCCCTGTCTGGAAGGAGAGCCTGAGTCCTGAGACAATCTCCTATCTGCGGGTAAGCTGTAAAACTTACCTCACCTAGACCGGATGCGCATCATTAAGTGGATAGGAAGGTTTTGTTGAGATTTGATGAGAGGGTTTTAGCAGGTTAGTACAATGGGTCGCTTTCACCTCCATGCTTGAGATCCTTCGTCACCCTGCCTTTAGAAAGAAATAAAAAATGCGATAAATGAACTGAACTTGTCAAGTTTAGGTATTCAGTTTTTGCATTATTGAAGACCGATTCCTCTTAGTGATTCAGTTAAGATGATTTCCCATAGGATTCCAAACTAGCTATAATTAAATGTAACTTCTCAATCATTCTGTTGTTAATATTCTATTTCGTTTATACACACATACCTACATACATATAATTCCCACATAAAGCAGATTACTTTTATCGTACAAGCAAATTTATTACAAAATAAAGAGTTCTAGTAGGTAGGGGCGGTACAAAATATGTGAAATGCTCTCTCGATAAAAAACACTATAAAGCTTTCATTATAGCTTGTATAGGGCAAAGTCCTATGGGTCCACGTCCGCAAAATTGCTTATTCAACCCATTATAGTCCCTACGTTTACATCATAAATTTTCGAGTGCCGCATACTATTTATCTAAAGCTACCACCATACAGCAACAGCATACCCCATATATCTACCCCCATATGGTCTAGTCTTGTCCACTTCTGTTTTAAACAATAGTCGCCATTAAAAGGGTTGAAATGATCGTGCCATACTAATGCCATGACCATTTTCTAAACTGGACAAGGGTGAAGTAAAGGAATTTAATTTTCGCAAGGCGAAAGAATTTCCTCTACTGAAAATTGTTATAGGCGGCTTTGGAGGTGGGTCGTGGGTGGTACGGGGCGATAGGACATGGGAGTTGAAGAGCAAGAGAGTGAGTGTTGTATTGTAGGGAAACACATAATTGCCACATCCTGTTGTGAGCTTAGTGCCAATTCGATCAATGGAAACTGTCCGCCGTTTATTCTCTCGGCAAAGTTAATTGAATTCCAGGTCACGGAAACTGTGCTATTCGGGCACCGGGCTTTTATACGTGTGTCTAAAGGAAGTCATCATATAGTAGTTTTAAATGGACCCCTGGTTAATTGTGCTTCGAGTTGGAATTATGTATGTATGTGTAAATGAATGTATTTAGGTTCACGTTGAAAACTGTTAAACTGAAGTTTTGTTTTATGACTTTTGTTGTTGGGTGGAAGTTTTTAGAAATGTAAAAAAAAAAATAAAAATTTCTGGGAAAGTGTTTTTGAATATTTTTTGTTGAAAAAGTGCAAAATTTTTGCTTGGGATATTTTTGCGTACCTACTTGAATAAACTAGCTGCTTTGAATTAAGTCTTTTGTTTTCATATTTGAGTGTATGCGGATGTAAGTGTTACTTACATTTATAAATTAAATTTTAGTTATAGTTGTTGAAATATATTATGTCATCAAGGTCCTTGTCATTACCCATCCGTAAATGTGTTTGACATTTTCTGTTTTAAATGAATACTAGAAAATTCAACGTGGCAAAACATTCTACTGGAAATTAAGCAGAAAAATAAATAAAATAAACTAGTTGAAATAGTAGGTACCTACATACATAACAAGGGCGCTTCTTCGTTAGAAGTATAGGAAGCACTGCTTCCTTGATAAAATGGAATAAAGGAAAATGAGTTGCATTAAAATATTTTCAAAATATTTTCAGAATATTTACGGAAAAAAATTGTCTAAAAAGTGGAAAATTTTTACTCCTATAGCGGCACTAAATACAAGCAGAAAAAATGTTATGAAACCATAAAATTTACAAAAAAAAAACGTACATACATGTAAATATGTACATTTATATGGGACGCTGAGCAAAACGTGGTATTTTCCCCATCCACCATCCAGATCCAATATAAGATTCAACCTCCGATTCGGCCAGCAGTAGCCAGTATAGTTGGATGGAGTTGCTTTCGACTCAAACCTACTGAGACACAGTCACATGGTAGAGACGCTGAAAAATTTGCCACGTCTATATACCACTCAACACCACATCCAACTTCCGATTCGGCTTACCTAGCAAACTTCACACTACAATCGAGTGGTATGGATGGAGTCACTTTCGTCTCAAACATACTGTAGTACAGTCAAACCGCAGACACGATAAAATTTTGGCAGCGTCTTTGCAACTTTACATCAATAAAGTTAACGGAAAAACTTAAAGACATTTGTCTTATCCGACTCATATGCATTGCAGGGTTTGCCTTATGTACATTGTACATGGGACGCTTAACAAAACGTAGCGTTTTCACAATTTGCAATTTACGTCTCTGTTAGAATTTTCATTGGGGGTGTCATATTATGCAGGGATAAGAAGATAATTACCGTCTTCTTATAATATGATGTTTGTTTTTCTTTAATTGTGAAAGGATAATTCTTTTTTTGGTTTGCGGATTCTGTCGGACGAGTGATGTATATGGATTTAATATGATTGCCAGAATTAGGGCTTGAAATATCGCCCTATTCAAACATATTTCTCTAAAAAAAAAAAACTTCTTCCGGAGCGTTATATTTTAAGCTTCTTATTGATTAGCTCCTTCTGAAGCAAAACTCCATCTGATTTGAAGCAAAACCTCCACACCGAGAATTGTTACTCTGCCTGAAGTTTTTGAAATGCCCTAACAATTTCTAAGCCTCATTTAGAACTCACAAATAATGTATTTCTGGAGAAAGCCAATTAAAAGAAGGACTTAAGGAGGCTTCAGGAGACAGTGCGCAATAACTGAACATAAATCTTAAAGATTTATTGAAAATCTGAAATGTCACATATTTCTGACTCTTATTTTTGCTTGGTTTCTCAACCATCTTAGTTTAACTAAAAATAATTTGGAAAAGCTCCTCGTCAGAGTTTTACCTTCAACTGGCAAAGTGTTTTTCTCTAACTGAAAAAAAAAATACGTTTTTCTAAAATTTTTCCGTTTTTACTCTAAGCAGAGCTCAGCGCATCACTATTTTCGAAGCGAACCCTAGACATGATTTTAGTGCATGCATGTGCATGGTTTGAAAGTAAAATGTCGCTGTAAATTATACAAAAAATTGAATTGCATCCCTGCTCCTCGAGTCCACGAAAGGCTACTGCTACATAACTAATATGGTTGTAATACAGACAGCGCTCCTAATGAATAATTAATTAACAACTCATTAGACTATAATGATTCATTAGACATCTGCATACATATTTCTTTAATTAAGTTGTACTGTGGAACTGGTTTTGACATACTTATGACAATGCAGAAGCGAAATGGATCGAATCGATGCTGTAAATTTAGTTTTTATTTACTTTATTTTTCAATTTAACAATTTGCAAGTGAGAAAAACACTATATTAAAAATATAAATAATATACATAGTTTGTGCTTTGCATTTCTTTGCATTTCTTCTTCTTATTTTTCAAAATGGCAGATGCACAGCGGACCTTCAGGTTTATATTATATGCCAAAATTCATTAAGTTCTAAGGAAAAATAAGGAAAAATTCACTTCATTAGTGTACATCATTACGATTTTCGAGCCATAATTTTGAATACCTTGTGACACACGGCATTTTTATGAATAATAAGCGCTAATTATTTATTAGATCGTGGTGTGTACGATAATTGTTGAGTTGAAAATCAATGTAACACTATTGAAAGTTACTACGGATCTGCGAAGCAGTTTATATAATAACGTTGAAGTGAGGTTATATCTGTATATACTTCTTGATTTTACTACAGCTTTTGATATGAATTTTCTGATAGATTGATCTCAGGACGTGTGAGTTAATGATCTTTTTAACGAAATTATTGTCTTCTTTAATAGCAAATTAAGTTTTGTTCTCACATTAATTACTGCATATGAAAATAATTTAGTGACCTTGCAGTTTTAGAGTAAAGAGTAGATATATTCTGTTCTTACAGTTAGATTTAGTACCATTGTGTATAAAATCTTGTTAACAAGGTAGTCCCTAAGTAACATAGAAGGTTGAAATTCCTAGCACCGATCGACATATTTTGGTTACAATTACGTAAACCAGACTATCATAAAATTTTTGACTTGTTTTGACGAGAGGAATCATTTGGGGAAATAAAGTCATATTAGTCTAGGACCCCCTGTATATGCATTTTTGGAATGAAACCATTTTCGAATTGAACGAAACTTTTTTTAAACTAGCTAAAGTTGCTCTTTCTAAGAACGGGATTCTCTTTTGAATTTATAACTTTTTTTAATTTCTATTTATTTATTTTTATTTTATTTTATTTTTTTTTAAATGCATTTTTAATTAAAAAAAAGCATACTATGATTCGAACGTTCTTCAGACAGAATCTGATATTTTCTTAATTTTTTAATTTTTTTTATAGTTGTTTTTAATTTATGAAAAATGCATGGTAGGATTCGAATGCGCTACAAATAGAGTTTGAGCTTTTCTAATGTTTATATTAAATAAAATTCCTTTCGCATGGAATAAAACCTTTTACGCGTGAAATGCAACTCCTTTGAAATGAAATGAATTTTTTCCGACTGAAATGAAACTTCCTTCAAATGTACGGTACAGTTTTAATCAAGCATTTCTCACTTAATTACTCTCAGCCCGTTAATAAGAACGGGCTTTTTTTGACCACAATTCTTGGAATTTATTGGAAAACATGTCTTCTTTCAACATTTTCTATGTAATGAAATGAGAAATACTATGCTATGATGATTTCACTTAATCCAAAAATGCAATAGTTATTACTGCTTGCCCATATTTTTTGACCTCCCCATTGTTATATATATATGTAAATGTTGAAGTCAGATCGTTCATGTAATGTAATAGAAAATATGTCAATATATCAAAATTTTGAAACCTAATCAATCTAGACAAGATCTGTTCTCCTAATCTGAAAGCTAGGCCTCCATAAACAAAATTGATCTCAGATCTTAACGCCACGCGTACACAATGCGTAAGGAAATGACGTCATGCATTTTTGGTGAATGAAAGTTGAGATAAGCAGTTAAATTAAACAGCTGTTAATTGTCAAACACGATATCGTAGAGTTTAATTGCTGAATTAGTGTTTTTTTCCACTAATAATCAGAAATTAATTTATAAATAACATTTTGATTATTCTTATCATTATTAACAGTGAAAACCGATTTTAAACTGAATAATTGTTGGTAGATCTATAGTCCAAAGCTGTTTTGTAGTAAATTGAAAATATTTGGTTGTAAACTTTGCTAAATTCAATGTATGTCTTTTTGAATATAGACCGGGTTTTCTACGTCAAATAGGCGACATTTTTTCGAAATTTTGCATACTTGGAGGGTTTTTGAAAACGAAAATATGAATTAAAAATTTTCCCTGTGCATTGCGTATTTTGCTAGTGTCAAGAATAACCTTAAAACGATTAGATCCAGGATTTATTAATAAAAAGAATAATTCGCGATTTTATATATTTTATTTAACTTTTAAAAACAGAACGAATAAAACAAAAAAACGTCCAATTGATAGCACGTCAGTACTCGACTACTGTGTTTGTCTTTTCTTGGCACGGCGACTGCGAAACAGTAGAGTAGTGCTGTCAGATTACAGTAGTACAATTATAGTTGTTTTCGTGACACTAGTTATAATATTTTTAAAATTTCGGAAAAAGTTTTTTCGTGGTTCTTCTATTAAAAATTCGTACATATTTTGCTGTTCATGCGTGAGAAATGGCCCATTTCAAAGCTAGAAAATTTAATTTATCATGAAAAGTATCTGCTTAAATATATATGTATGTGAAAAAGGCTGTCAAGAATAAGGGATTTATGCCCTAGACACACATCACTCTTAATGAAGAAATAACTAACGACTCATTAGTCTATAATGATTCATTATAAGCTGCAGACACACAGCCATTTCTTTAATTAAGTTGTGCTGTCAAACTGGTTTTGATGAACTTATCACATTAAAGAAGCAATATGGATCGAACTACCACGATAAACTTTGTTTTCATTTATTTTATTTTCAATTTAACAATTTGCAAATGAGAAAAACATTATATTTAAAAAAATATTAATAATATAATTTGTGATTTGCATTTTTTGCATTTTTTCTTCTTATTTTTCAAATCGGCACATGCACAGCGGAGCTCGAGATTTACATTATATGCCAAATCTAGCACATTTATCTTCATTATAGCTATAATGATGGAGGAAACACTTCATTAGGGTACTTCATTATCATCTGATTTTGGAGCCATGACGTATACTATGTGACACACGGCATTTTAATGAATAGTTAATACAAATGATTCATTAGTTCGTGCTGTGTGTCTAGGGTATTATCTTTCGTCTTTGAAAACTTGGAAGACGTACTTTTAATTTTATTCATTTCTTTATTTTTTACCTTATATTATTCACTAAGACTGTTAAAATTTAAACTTGGGATCTTAACGGGATCAAGGAGTAAAAAATTATGAAAGCTTCACCAATCTTATATTTGCTCGTAGTAATAAATTCTTAATTTCTTGAAAATTTCATAAAAGTTAGTAGGTAAGTGATTAACAGTGAAAGTGGTGCATGTTGAGTCAACAACATTTTTGATTCTATAGAAATTTATAATATAAATTTCCAGAAATTTCCTGATATTTCACTGCTCTATCATGAATAGCAAAATATGTACGAATTTTTAAAGAAGGCCAGAAGGACATTTTTTCGAGAATTTTAAAAATATTATTACTTGTAAAATACGAATTGTAAGGGAAAACTTTTAATTCGTATTTTTGCTTTTACAAACCGCCCAAATATGTAAAATTGCGAAAAAATTGATCATGATCATGTCACAAATTATATGACTTTTTTAGACTATTTACGGAATGATCCAGACTGTAATGGATGTCTCCAGAATAATTTCTGTGTTGTAGAGGAGATGTCGTTACTTGCAAAAAATATGATAGAAACTTTTATTTAATGGTAGAAATATAATTTGTCTAAAAACAATGGCTAAAATCAAAAGTAATATCCAGTCATTAAAATTCTTTTATTACAAGCTTTAAAGGTGGAAATAATAACCGAAAGACAAGTAGAGGCATCTCTTATACAAAACTGAAATTTTTCTGGAATCATCTACCACAGTCTCAAATTTCGCATATGCTTAAGGGGGGTTACCACCAGAAAAAAGCTCACGATTTCTGTGCTCAAAAGCACAGTGGAATATAAACGCATAAAAGTATGCAATTTGAAAATTGAAACAAATCACTATATGTACACGCAAAAAGCTAATGATGCTGTGGTATTCGAGTGCATTGTACTCCTAAGCATTTCGGGCATCTGGATAACAGTAGGATTGCATAAACATGGCGAGATTTTAGATTTGCTGTCGGATTTTTCATAGATTTTTTTTAAACTTATAAAACGTTCTGCGTGAGGAGCAAGAAGGGGCGAACGAAATGTGTGCGCTCTGTGCAGTTGGTCAGACCCTTTTCCTTGTAATTTGTCTGGCATTATTTATTGCTTGGGCAAATTTTATTTTACTGAAGCCGCTCATCAAATAAAACTCATCCAAGAAAGAACTCTGAGTTGTAATGTTTCATATAATTTTGGCAATGTTCACTATGTCAGTTTTATCATTTTGATTTGACTTTACTAACATTCATATGCTCCATCTTACAGCTTCACTAAAACCAATTAGGGATTAAGATCCATACAATAAAATTAAAAATATCGGGACTGCACATTTTGAGATATTCAAGGATAATCGAAATATCCATTATCCTTGAAAGCAAATTTTTAGAAAAATGACTTTGATTAATTTTTCTCCGAAACCTCAAAGCTTCCCAAAATAAATAACGTTTATTTCACGGAGATATGATGATAACGTTATATCTGCTAAGCAAAATTTCCCACGTTTTTCAAATTTCAAAAGACCGTATCTCGGTCATATATGGATTGCAATATTCCTGTAAAATTTCATATAAAAAGATTTCCTGTGTAACAGCTTAGAGGATTATAAATATATTTCATATGCACAAATTTACATACCTAGTAATATTCAGTTTTCTCTTTTTTATTCCATAATTATTGGACTGAATTTTACTAACACGTCCCATGATTAAATGTAGATTATAAATAGAACTGCCAAAATAATTTCTCGCCTCCCAAGCAAAAATAAGAAATTACCAATGATAAAACTAAAAATATTCCGCGAAATCTGCACCCATATACCTAATGCAGAGAATGGCGGCATATTCTTTCCGAGCCTGCAGACTACAGCCCGCCGCAGAGCTTTCAAAACAAGTGAATGCTTTCCGAAAGCACACCATTCCATCTGACGGTGATGAAATGAACTAAAAACGCCAAATTGTATGCAAAATATATAAAAGCAAGAAATTTTTGTCGTTACCATGTTTAATATTATTGACTTTATTTCCTTTATCATTAATTACAGTAAACAATTTGAGTTTTTCAAATAAACAGAAAAAGGTTCGACCTTTGTTACAAATTGAACATTCTTTCCAATAATATCATAATTGTGATAGTTATTCTTCTCTGAAAATAGCAACTTTCAAACCAAAATATATTAGTAACCAACACTTTTTTACTAGTTTTCTCTCCGTCACTTCCTCTTCCACTTCAATATCTTCCATACTCAAGTACAAACTTATTTACTTGATGTAATATTATTACGTTATTATGTACCAAACTTTGCAAATTTCATGAATTTGAGAACTTTATAAAGCTGATTACATACATATAGAACGCAGAAATCTTTATTTTTGACGCGTCATTACCTAAGTTTATGCTTTTTCTCAAACTTTGTGGAATTTTAAGCATGATAATACGCACAGATTAGACGCAAAGTCGTATTAACTTTTCGTTTTTTTTAAGATTTCAGTAATAACCCCCCTTAATGGCTGACAAACTTATACAAGTTGTTACTCATGCCTTTAAAATAACAAGAAAAAAGAGCAAGAAAAGCACATCGGCTACTCATGAACTAGCTAAAATTACTGTTACTAGAACGTGATTTTCTCCCTCAGTTCATAAAAACAGCGTTTTTGTTTGTATTTTTTATTTATTTTTTATTTTCTTTTTATGTAATTGTTTTTTTTTTATAATTTAAAAGAAAAAAAAGCATGCTGGGATTCGAATGACAGACAGAGTATGGGCTTTTCTTACATTTTTTATAATTTATTTTATTTTTTTCAAATTCTTTTTTATTTATTTATTTTTAATTTTTTTATTTTTGTCCAATTTTTTTAATTAAAAAAAAAGCATGCTGGGATTCGAAGGAGTTACAGACAGCGGATCAGCTTTTCTAAGTTTATGGTCGCTTTGCCCGCTTTTAGTTTTTGGTTATTTAAATAAATTATATGGCTTAGCGTTACCAAAGGTTACCTTTCGTCCAGTTCGAAGAGAAGACTTAAAATGCTGAAAACACCAATAGATACATCTTAACTGACTCAGCTATGTCCAATGTCAAAAAATAATCCATATAAGGCGGGTCCATTCAAGATGCAACCAAAAGTCAGAAATATCATGAACAATTTTTGTTTTTCAATTTTTAAGAGGTTATATCTAATGAACTCTCAATGACTCTTATTTGTCTCGTTTCCTTATTCCCACAGGAATACAATCCACTCAAGACGAGTTCACTTCAATTAATAATTTCGAAAACTCCATGAATTCTGAAAATTCAAATTCACCAATTATCTCAAAAACTGGATGTCACTTAATTTCCTCTTTTATATCATCCACGAAGGATAAGCTACACTTTCTCTCCACTTTTGTTTGGAATTCATGAGATTATTTCTGGAAATCACATAAAATTGGAGCACTTATTCAAAATAACGGAAATAATACTTTTTACATTCATCAGCAATCAATAATAATAGGACACAAATATTCCAGTCATGTAAACAATTTGTACCAATTAGTATCAGTTTAATGTTTGGAACAATAAAAGATGCTGTATAGCTGGAGATGGGAGCATAACACTACATACATGTACACATGGGTATTATGTATACATACAACAAACATACATATATACATATATAAAGGAAATGGCTCATTGGTTCCATCATTGTTTGCTGAAGTGTGGAACTTTAATTAAAACAAAACGTGCTGGTGCAGGAGTTTCTAAGTTTTCTACTAGACTATGGAAACTTTTAATAGAACACAACTTTTATCCACGACATCCAATTTTGGAATGTCGTCGTCGTCGTTCGTTGTCATCACATCTACATCATCTTCGTGAATTATATTAAGAAGACTACGGTTGAGAGTTTGCCAGCTTGCTGATGGGAGTTTTGAGAACCAAGTGGATAGATAGAACATCCCACAGAATATCTAAAAGAATCGCTTTTATTAGGAATGGGATTTAGGAGATGGGATTTAAGTTAGACTAGCTACAGATGTTGATGTATAGATGTAGATGCGGATGTATATGTGTTTTAGTCGTAGTATCTACTATAGTTTTTATATACGATAGTATTGGTTTTGATTGCTGATGAAATCGGGAGCATGATGCTTGTAATTACTTTCATTCGTATGCCACATCCTTCTGCTTGTCTACCCAGCTCTGTTCTTAATGCCTCAAAATTATTATATTTGTTGGCGGCGATAAGAAACTATTCATTTTCTGGTTGCTAAATTTTGAAGAGCATTTAAAAGCAGCAGCCAGATGAAGTGTAGTATGTCTTGAGTGGGAGGAATTTTAAGTAATTCCATTAGGATTATTGGCAAAAGTTTGAAATTGTCTCATGGAAATTAAAAGATTAGCGAAATTTTGAATTATTTCAAAGTACGTAGACTTTTGATAATTGATTACTTTTGAAATGGGAAGTAATGTGTTGAAGATGTTATTTTAATTTATGAATTATAAGTTGGAATACATTAGTAGCATTGTGTTATAAAGTAATCTGAAGATTTAACAAATTGCGCGCTGCTTTACTTTAAGTCTTGCCAGACTTTGTATCCCTAATACGGACTTGGCAAATAATTATAATCCTCTTAAATATATACTTAAAGTTTATCCATATTTTGAGGATTTCAATAAGCATTTTTTGTTACCTATTTCTTGTATACGGTATAGAGGTATATATGTATTCAGTGAATTTTACTTAGTTTTTGCTCTGCCCGTCATCAGGGTAAACACGCAGTGTGGTGGAATTTGAAATGCTGGTTTAAAGTCAATAAGTTCGTGGTTTTATTCTCCTGTTCACGCAAGTCTACTATACTTTAACTCACACTCAAATTAAATTTTCATAATTCCATAAATTCTAACAGAAATTGAAATTATAGAAAATATTTGTTACATTTATATACTCACCTGCTCAATGTGTGGCACTTGAATCAATTGGCTTTCTGTTTTATTAAGGCATTGGATTGAGATATTCTTGTTTCTTCTTAATTGCAATCGATACTCACAATAAAGTGTTTTTTTTTTAATTTTCTTATTGCACTCGATACCCACAAAAAAATGGGTTGTTAGTAATATTCTTATTACAGTTGATACCCAGAATAAGAATTTTTATTGCAGTTGATACCCGCAATAAAAAAATTTTGTTAGTAATATTCTTATTACAGTAGATATACATAATAAAAATCTTTATTGCACTCGATACCCAAAATAAGGTGATTTTGTTAGTAATATTGTTATTACAGTCATTACCCACAATAAATATCTTTATTGTAGTCGATACCCTAAATAAGGTGATTTTGTTTAATATTCCGTTACACACAATAAGAATCCTAATTGTAGTCGATGCCCACAATAAAGTGATTTTATTAGTAATATCATAATTACAATCGATATCCGCAATAAGAATTGCAGTCGATAGCAGCAATAAAGTGGTTTTTTAATAATATTCTTATTACAGTGGATACCCACAATAAGAATATTTATTGCAGTCGATACCCACAATAAGAATTTTTATTGCAGTTGATACCCACAGTAAAGGAATGTTTGATTGTAATATTCTTATTACGGTCGATACCCACTGTAAGAATCTTTATTGCAGTCGATACCCATAATAAAGTGTTTTATTAATAATATTCTTATTACAGTGGATACCCAGAATAAGAATATTTATTGCAGTCGATACCCACAATAAAGTATGTTTTATTAGTAAGATTCTCATTACAGTGGATACCCAGAATAACAATCTTTATTGCAGCCAATTCCAACAACAAAGTGTTTTGTTAGTAATATTCTAATTGCAGTCAAGATCAAGTTGTTCGTTGCGCCGCTAAAATGAAAAAGAGATTGAGTCAAGTCAGATTGTGGTTTATATAGCTCATGAAAACGATAAATGCAAGGATACCGTTACCGTTACCGTTACCGATACCGTTACCGTTTCGTAGAAAATTGTTTGTAAATTATTTTTGCCTAATTACAAATTTCTTGCTTTCCCAATTTTATCATAAATGAATAAAAAATATTTAATCTCAAATATTTATATTTATGTAATCAGAGATATATCCTTTGCCGGTGAAAATTATGAGCATTTTTTCCAGAAACTAATAATAATAATCTTTTCCCAAGTAAAACAAAAGCGGAAATTACATATTTTATTACATTGTAGGAAAGTAGAGAATCTAGGCTGAATACCAGTAGACGCTAAATTATGTTTAGAAATGGTAGTTTAGGAGCTAAGACGATGCTAACATTACTCGTTCTTTATAGAAGAACTGCCATGACTTAAGGTAGTTAGAACTATTTTCCATAAGGAGATTCGTACGGGTCTTCTAGTTTTAAAAGATTTTGAAGTGATTAAAAAATAATTTTTTATCAACATTTTTAATTTATTGTTGCCATCATTTGGTTTGAAAATTCAATGTGGGAAGAATTTTTTCTTTCAAAATAGTTAGCCCTAAGGAATTGAGTGAGTGAGAGATTGAAATTTTTAAGAGGAGATGTCGTCACATCTTTTGATATATCATCAATTATTAAAAAAAAAAATATAAGAAAAAGATGAATAATAATTTTGTTTTATGTCTGTATAAGCTTACGTTATAAAAGTATAAAATTTTGTAAAACTTAAAAAAGAAACAGCATAATAGATCCAAAAGCGAACTAAAACAAAAAGAGCAAATAGTGCAAAAAATAAAAAAAATAAATTAAAATACATTAATTTTTGCACAAAATGTTTTATTTGAATGGAGGCAGCTTGTTTTTTTTATTATAGGCAGAGGAACGAAAGGTCCCAAGCTCGGAGGACAAGGTGGGCCATTGTAGATACTAATCTGCTAAATATCCTATCACCAAAAGCTTCCTGTCCTCTTAATGAAGCACATCACTTCTAGGTGAGGTAAGTTTTTCAGCTCATCCATAAATAGGAGAGCAGACCCCAGTGTATCCGTCCTACTCCGGGCAAAGTCCAAACAAGCACATAGAAAGTGCTCGTTTATCTCAGGCTCTTCTTCCAGGCAGGATAGACATTCAGAGCTACCAACAGCTTGTAAATCCTTCCGATAATCCTAAATACATGTCATATGTTCGTAGCAATTTTAAACGCTGATTCGTTTCCTGGAATGTTACTGTATTGAATTACCTAGCACACTGTCTATATATAATTCTAATCATTAGTAGTACACAGGACAGAAGGGAAGCCATTTGTGGCCAGTGATGATGCCAACCACATTTCTGCATTGTTTCCTTCCGATCCCCAGAAAAATTCAGAGAAACTCCAATTAGGCATATCAAGAGAAAGGGTTGTAAACTTGCAATTACTCGGGTTCGCCCATCGCTGCTGATGCTTCATGCAAACATCCGTTTTGATGAGAGATGTGAACACCGAGGCGGCAACGCCTATATTGCGGGCTCCGGTACAAGAAAGGCAGAGCCAGACCTGGCTAAGTGCCCAGCAGCCCACTCAAGGGATACCTTGTTGTGGATTCATAGCTTATCTATAGACGTCCTGTAGTCCCTCAGTAACTGAGATGTTATCCGAGGTATGTATATTCGGAGCACTCAAGGTTGCCTGATTATCCGAGAGGATAGCAATGACCTTTCCGTTGATTTCCATATCAAGGTCTATCTTCGCTGCCATTGCGATGGCGAAGACTTCTGGTTGAAAGACAGTTGTGTTCCTTCCAAGTGAGTACTCCAACCCACTGTCAGGTTCAAGAAAGTAAACACCAGCACCGGCTCCCTCATTAGTGATAGAGGCGTCGTCGGTGAAATTCTTTAGAGTGGATCGGGGTAGGCTCGATAAGGCACATACTTTAGCCCACGATTCTCTTTTAGGAAAACCCACCGAAAAGCGACGCACAAACGAAGCTTTTGAACCATCGTATCAAGCGGAATGCGGGCCAAAGGGCTTTCTCGTTCCAGCCAAGACACCAAAGAGCAATGCGAATAGCCAGTCCTGTCGTCCTGCTAACTTCGCCATGAGCGCAATCTACACACAGCCTTTTTAGCATCTGCCTAAATGACAAAATCCAACGGTGCAGATTAAGTAAAATTAAGTCCTTTAGAGCAGCAACAGTCATCGATTGCAAGCCCTTGCAGTTTCGCTAGCTTCCGAATCTCAGTCCCACTTGGGTTCTCGACCACCATACACATAAGGCATATGGGACCATGGGTCTTACAATCGAGGTATACATTCAGGGCACAACCTCGGATTCATGTCCCATGCTCAGCCGAATGTTCTCCTGCTTTGAGTAAAGACCCTCATAGTCGCCTTAACTTTTTCCTCTATCCTACGTTAGCTTGGAGTCAAGGTAGACCCTGAGATGATTGAAACATGAATATATGGAAAAGTATGTCTAAAGAGCTTTGGAAAAACAAAGTGACCAAGCGTACGTCTTCTGGAGAAGAGCACCAAATTGGTCTTCGTAGGATTCACTGCCATAATATCATGAAGTAAACTAAGGGGATAAGCCGAACAATACAGAAACCGATGAGTAATTTTCGGGCAAATTTAATCGACACTGAATAAAATTGTAGAACAGATATGGAGTGTGAATGGGATTGAATGCATTGCATTAAGAATTTGGAAAAGTGGAGAGAAACAAAATTATATTTGAAAATGTAAAACCAAAAGTTATATTGTTATGGGTTTTTTTTTACAATTAATTATTTTAAAAATTGATGAAAATCCCACAAACTTTGGTTTTTCTAATACCTTTGTTGAAAATTGGCGAAAATTGTTTATTCGAATTTTTTGTTGCATAACTTTTATCTTTTCAAAATTTAAAAAAAAACTAATTAATGTTAAAAAAGTCAGCTTTCGCAAACAATGTCAAAAACAAGTGCAATTTAAAAATTAAAAGTTCTTAGGTCTTCGAATATAAATTGTCATCTTAAAATAAATTTGTAAAATTTTTCCATCTTGCTTTATATATAAGTTTACTTGAATCTCACCTGTCTATCTGATTACTTACTCTTACCTACATTTCTTGCGGTCAATCTGCAATAGATTTATACTTTCCCCACAATACCCTACCTGTTCGAAGTGTAATCATAATATCTCTACTGTCGTCCATGTAAAACGTTTTCTATTAAAAATAATATTCTAGCTAGAACATCAAAAGAATTCTTTCTGTCTGTCAAACCGCAGTGGGGCCTTTGCATTTTGTCATTATCATGCAATTGCTTTAGTTGCCGAACATAAATTAAAGCCACAACTGTCAGATGTAATTACTTTGTACGGAAGGTATCGTAAACAGCTAAAAGGCAATCATGATTTTTTTCACTTATTTCCAACAACAATTAACTTAAAACATGAACCGCAAATACACACGTACCTATATACCTAGACCTAGGTAGGTACAGTCAATAATCAGCATCTTAAAGAAACCATTCGCTTGAGTGCATGTCGGTTTTGAATGTCAATGTTGTCGTCGATTAACCAACCAGTCGGACAGGTATAGGCTTAGGTGAAATAAGGTAGGTGACTAAACTCCAGCAGCTCTCTATATGTGTTGCTGTATACTTAAATATATATATATATATATATACGTAAGTGGTGCTGCACCACCAGCATAATCGGATAGGCCCCTATATCAAGCCTCCTTTACGTATTTATTATTATCTAGTTAATTACTAATGGATGGCTATATAGTTGGATTTTGTAATATACCAGGTGTATCTTAGCTAATCATCCTTGACTTCAAATCGAATCCATTTGAAGAAACAGAGAGGTCAAGAACTCGCATATTTGGGCATACCATTAGAATACAGATTGTATAGATCCATGCCAATCTGTGTTATGTTTATAATGTACCCCAACATCGTTTTACAGCCCAATCACGACCCGATTGTGATAAGACAAATAAGAGGGTCATTGCCAATTAAAATCCAGTGCTCGGTAAAACTATAGAAATTGGACAGAATGCCAATTTCCACTTTCCATTCATGCCATGCACTAGCGCGCAGCAATGCAATTTTACACATTTGCATTTAACTCTCGAGAACTACTATTATAACCAGGAGGAGAATCAGAATCAGCAAAACCAAACCACCTGTCCGACTCTCCTACGATGAGAATATGGCTTTTGAGCAGTTGCTGTTTGTTCTTGAACTCATTATTTTCTAGATGTTCTGTCCGAACAACAGATGAATCTAGACAACAAACAAATATAGTAGATAACGACTTTCATCTTTGGATGATATCGGATAACTCTCTAAATTGCATTTTTCGGTGCTGTTTATTATAGAGACGACGACGACATCATCGTGTGCACTTGCTTTAGCGCGATGATGGCCCTGTGAAGTAATTTAATTAAATTTTCAAACTTATACTGAATTTTAAGTGGAATAAGAAATTTATCTTTTAAGGGGAGGCTGAAACTAGTTTTGTTGGTCCAAGATTTTCTCATACATATACCCACGTGCGGTATGAGATAGCTTTTATATTATTATGCAGAGCAGAGAGCACAATAACCCAAGTTTTAAAAGTCTCTTAATTAATTAAGGCAAAAAAAAAAAAATTATTTGCGGTAGAAAAGACATGGAGCCCTGGGGAAAATAATTTATGGGTCCATTCCTTTTTGGTCATCAAATCTTAATTTGATTAGAAGTTCAATAACACGACCAGATGCTTCTCGTTTTTTTATTTTTATCTCTCTTTTTTATTTCAGAAGGGTTATTGACAACTTTCCGGTGGTTTTCGTTTTCGAGTAAATAATAACTGCGAAAATAGAAGAAGTTCTGTTAATTAAATCGGGGAAAGTGTAGAAGAAATTTGATTAAGCATAAGCAAAGGATAATTCAATTTAATTATTAAGATGAGTAATTAAATTTATGTTGACCTAAATAATATCAGCAGCATGATTATATTTGGAGCGAATTTTCTTAATAACTGCGTACACTATAATCATAAAGAACTAAGTAAAAATTAGAGAGATATTTGAACAAGTAAAAATCAGGGATTTCGAGCTGCCACATTACTCCCCCCCCCCCCCTCTAGTGTTACCGATAATCAACAAATTTAACTCTTCTTCCATATCTTGTCGGGACAAGGACTTGAAATAGGAATTGAAAATAATTTTGGTTTCTTAATAACATTGGTATCAGCGTCTATTTCGGTATTTAAAATATATGCAGGTTTGAAACGATCTACCGAAATATTTTTCTCTGCGTTTTTGATTCGAATTTTGAAAACTTTTTGAGATCTTGAAATCACCTCAAATGGTCCCTGGTATGGGTGTTGAAGTGGTCTTTTTACAGCATCGACACGAATAAAAACATTATTATTTATTATTATAATGCTCAACATAATTAAGGCCAGAGGTCTTATAACTATATGTAGGTAGATGTAAAAATAGTGTAAACAAAAATAGCTTAGTCTAACTTACGTATACTCTACAATTAATAATGTACCATAAAAACAATTAGTAAGTAATATTATACGGAAAAAAAAGAGAAATAAAAATAAAAATAAAAAATAAATTCTGAATTTATATTTAAGAGCAAAAGAAATAATAAAATAGGAAAAAATAGGAAAAAGAAACAATTTAGCTTCTACGACAATGTTCAAACAATACATTGTTGAACCTCATACCAACGCCTCTTTCTCTACGCAACATCAAAGGTAGGCTATTCCAGGTTCTGACAGTTCGAGCAAAATATTGCTTCTCAGTGACCGAGATGTTAGCACCAGATACAGACAGACAAACACTACGTGACGATTGGGACAAACAAACTTTTTCATATAAATAAGTTGGTCTGCCAGAGGAGATAACACAATTGAGAAATAGCATATCCTTAAACAGAAGATATGATTGAAGGGGACATCCAAGGATAGTCCTAGCAAATTCTGAAACATTGTCAAAACGCCTTAAGTTATAAATATACCGAGCAACGGAGTTAAATGAAATATTTAACTTACGTAAGGAAACAGACTCACATTTGGACCAAATTTCGCTGGCATAAGTAAAAAGTGGTAGTATGAGTGACTTAGCCAGCATCATCCTAGTGGAAAGTGGAGTGGAGGAGGCCGAGATTGAGAGCTTACGCAGACATCCATACACCTTAGAGATAACACTAGAAATCTGATTGGACCAAGAAAGTGTATTGTTAATAATGATTCCTAGATTCACTACTTTTTCACGATAAGGTAAGATGACACTATTGAGTACAACACAAGGCAGGGACGACGTATCTAGTCTGCACCTACAGATTAAAATTGCATTTGACTTGATTGGATTCAAACGAAGCTTATTTGGAGTACACCACTCATGTATAGAGCAAAGGTCATTATTAAGGCGATCGACATCATCTTCAATTAAGCCAGCTGGCCTTGATATATAAATTTGTAAGTCATCAGCATATAGGTGATATTGAGCATTAAGAATAACATTCGGAAGATCATTTATGAATAGGGAAAATAGTAGTGGGCCTAGTATTGAGCCTTGAGGTACGCCACTAGTATTTGGTAAAAAGGCAGAGGAATTTCCAGTACATGTGACTTGCTGATACCGATCAAAAAGATAAGACTGAATGAGATTGGATGCCGAGCTTGAAAAACTAAAATTAGTTACTAGTTTTTAGATAAGTAGAGAATGATCTATGGAATCAAATGCTTTTGAAAAGTCCAAGAGAACGAGAATGGTTATCATGTCACTATCTAATGCCAAACGTAAGTCATCAGTGACCTTCAGTAGAGCAGTTGTACAGCTATGCTTGCACCGGAAACCATACTGAAACTTATTCAAGTAGCTATGACGTTCGCAGTAGTCCACAACTTGCAAATGAAGGAGTTTTTCAAGAACCTTGGACAGGAACGGCAGTATCGCAATAGGTCGGTATTTAGTGGCGTTCACTTCAGACTTTTTTGGTATGGGAATAACCTTAGCCAACTTCCAGGAGGATGGAAAATACGAAGGAAAAATTTCATTATTTAGAATATGCATTAAAGATGGCAAGATTATAGGTATAAGTAATTTTATAAACTTAGGATGTACTTCACCAATACCTAACGAATTTGAGTTTATTGAGAAAATTGCTTTAAACACTTCTTCCTGCGAGACGCAAGCAAAAGAAAATGTATTATTGGTAGCTGTCGTCGTACTATATCCCGCCACAGTGCATGGAGAGGGTCGACTTGAACTGCAAGTGGCGAAATTTAAGTTTAATTCATTAGGGTCAACGTAACTCATGCATTCCAAAGTTCGCCCAACTCCAATCACTTTCAAATTGCGCCACAGCTCCTTTGAGGGTATCTTCGTATCAAATTTCGATCGAAAGTAGTTCTTCTTAGATTTTCGTATTTCATTAGTCACAACATTGTGTAGATTACGAAAATTTTGCCATGTTTCAGAAGTTCTGAAACGCTTCCATCTACGATATGCATTATTGTGCATTGAAATCAATGTTTGAATTCGTGCGGTAAACCATTGACTACCGGAAGTTAAATACTTTTCGTTCTGAGGGGAACATGTGTCTCAAAAAGATATTGCAGTAAGTGCATGAAGTAATTAATTTGTTCATCAACACTTCTCATGGAATAGATCATTTCCCAATTGCAGGCGTAAGAATCAATAAATAGAGCATAAATGTTAATACCTTTAAAATCTCGGAAGCTGATGGTAGACACACGAGGATTGCGTGACGGTTTAAAGTCATACGTTAGGAATATTAGGTCATGTTTCGAAAATGCCGGAAAAGATATTTGATCATTAAAGAGAACCATTTCATTGCAGTCAAAAACATATCTATCAAGGTCGCAGAAGTATCTGTAAAGTGCGTAGGATAAAGTTTATTTACAACAGATAAGCCGAATGTATCAATTAAACTGAGGAATTGGCTTGGTGAGCTATTACGCGCAAGCAAGTTTGAATTGAAATCTCCCGCAATCACCATATGCTGATAGGACTGACTAACATGAATCAGGTGACGTTCAAATGAGTTAAAATTTGATATATGGGGTGGCTTGTACACAACACCAACAAGACACTTTTCAGAGCCATTGCAGATTTCCACAAAAATAAACTCAACCTCAGCTTTATTTGCCGATTGAGCAACGAAACGTGCATATATAGAACTGCGAATGTATAATGCTACAACTCTCGCACGGGAAGCCCGATCGTTTCTATGTACAGTATAGTCAGGAAGAGATATCATTTGGTCGCCGATGCTTGACTTCAACCACGTTTCCGATAAACATATCACATCTAAAGATAATCCGCAGAAGATTTGCCAGAACTCATCGATCTTGGGCAAGATACTCTGGGCATTAAAATGACAAACCCTTAAACCCTCATGTCGATTACAGAAAATATTAAGCATAACTCGGGAATTGTTCAAACTGTCAGATATACCGGAATTAGCAGGTTGCATTATTCAGAGACAAAACAAAATAAACCAAAGAAATACTCTAACAGGAGAGGCAAGGTGTGACATGACTGCAAGTAAAGAGATCCTTATATAAACAAAAACTTTATTTGAACTATGGTTTGTCGAAGGAACAGGTCGAATCTTGCTCATTCTGTTGCGAAGATTTAATAAAAATTCCGAGTTTAATTTAAAGGTAGGTTCTATCATTAATTCAGCTGGTGTATGTAAAGTTGTTCCACAAACAAGTTCTGCTGTCGAACCTTTAATGTCTTCTTTATACGCCGTTCTTATACCCAACAAAATTGTAGGCAAAACTTCCGTCCATCGCTCAGTAGAATGACATTTGATTGCTGCCTTCATTACACGTTGGAAACGCTCAATCATACCATTCGCGCATGGATGATATGGTGTTGTTCTGATATGTTGGACACCCATGATGAGTTTTGAAAGTTAATAATAATAGTAATAATAATTTATTAGCACTAAACGTACTTTTTACAAAAAAACAATACAATTATTTATACTACCTCTTAACAAATTACTATGACATAGCTCGAATATATTCTATACAAAGTTTTACAAATACATTTATATTTCTTTCTTCCTTTATCACTAGTGGCAAATTATTATACAATTGAAACCCCTTATATATTAATGAATTCTGTGTATCTGATCTATTGCAGCTAAGTAATCTTATATTTAGATCTGCATTCCTTAGATTATATGGCTGCGCATCCGTCACCATTGTTATTTTTTCTCTTAAATATGACGGCAGATCCCCGTTCTTGATCCTAAATATAAATTTCAACACGTTAAGATCAATTCTCTGTGTCACATTCATCCACTTAAGAGCTGAGAGCATCCACCTAATTGATGTGTATCTATTACATTGCAAGATTATCCTCATTGCCCTATTTTGATGTTTCTGTAGTCTGTCCTTCGCTGTACGTGTGCATAGAAAAAGTACCGTCGAGCAGTATTCGAAATGAGGTTTTATAGTGACATTGTAGATTTTAATTGCATTCGCTAGTGAAACTGATTTTCTCAACCGTCTAAAATATGATATCTTTTTCCCAATCTTTTTACATACATAATCCACGTGTTTATTGAAATTTAGTTTATTGTCCAACATTATACCTAAATATTTGATGTCATCAACTAATTCAATTCGCTCATTCTCGATTGCGATCGACACATTTAATTTGCTGTTTAATATCATACATTTTGATTTACTAGTATTTAATTTCAGCCGATTGCTATTCATCCATGCTTTAACTTTGTTCAGATCGCTTTCTATTTTTCTTTTGATATCATCTATGTTTTCCCCAGTACAAAATATCAGTGTATCATCAGCAAACAGCATGAGATTTGAGTGGACTATTACTTGCTTTAAGTCGTTTATATAAAGCAAGAATAATAGTGTTCCTAAGACTGATCCTTGTGGAACCCCCATTTCAGTTTCAATCGTTGTTGAGCGAGCTTCGTTGACCTTTGTTCTCTGCGTTCTTTTTCTTAGATAATCCACAAACCAATTCAATTCACACCCTTTAATTCCATACTTGTCCAATTTCTCAATCAGAATATTTCTGTCCACCGTTTCAAAGGCTCGTTTCAAGTCAAGAAAAACAGCTACAATTGCTTTCTTTTGGTCTATCTCTTCCTTCCAGTAGTTGACAATAAAATTAATTGTCGTCTCACATGAATGCTTTTTTCGAAACCCGGACTGTTCTGGGATTATTATATTATTCCTTTCCAAATATTTTTCCAGCTGAATTTGTACAGTTTTCTCTAATATCTTCTCGAAGACCTTTAACATGTTTATTGGACGAAACTCCTCACACTTCTTTGTATTTGTTACTTTAGGTACTGGTACTATAAGTGATTCTTTCCATGATTGAGGAAATCTACCCTCTTCAAACGACTTATTAACGATATACTTAAGGGCTGTTCCTATGACATTCCAATTATCTCGAATTATTCTTGCATTCATTCCACCGAAATCATGTTTCTGGTTAATTACTTCACACGTTGATTTTAAATCGTTTTCAGTAACCTTGCTGAACTGAAAAACGCATGGCCTATCTTCTATGCCATTTTCATATTTCCTGTACGGTATTGTTTGGTTTATATTCCTTATACTGTCTATGAAGAATTTATTAAAGCTTTCCGCAAGCTGTTGACTATCCGAGATTTTTCCGCCATTGAATTTTACTTCTTTAATTATATCCCTGTCTTTTCTTAAAACTGTTTGCTTAATTGCTTTCCACATATCTTTTTGTGTTATTGCCTTGTCGATCTTGTCTTCTATACATTTCCTTTTAGCCCGCTTAATTTTAGCTTTATAAATATTCCTGACACTTCTGTAGTTTTCCCAAGCACTTTCATCGTTTAATAATTTGGCTTTCATGTATAGCTTAATTTTATATTTGTTCATATTTACTAGTTCTTCCGTGTACCAGTCATTCTCTACTCTTGGAGTAAACTTTATCCTTGTATACGAATTTTCTATGGCCTCATTTATTCTGGCGTCAAATTCCTTTGTTACTTCATCGAGGTTCGCTTTTCCCAAAATATTCTGTAACTTAATATCATTAATATATTTCTTGAGTATTTCTTTATCCTGCCTTAGTATCTCTATGTCCTGCTCTGCTGTTTGTTTCTTCTTACATTTGATCAATATCTCAAGTGTCTCATGATCAGATACATTTATATCACTTTTTACTTTGGCCTCTATATTTTTCATATTTGTAACCACCCAGTCAATCAACGTTTTGGAATTTCTCGTGATTCTAGTATATTCCTCAACTATTTGTTTGCATCCATTATCTTGAATAATATTTTCAATCTGTCGTTTATATGTACTATTTTCTTTCCAATTTATATTAAAGTCGCCTAAGATTATCATTTCTCCATTCTGTTCATTTAATTCCTCCATTAACTCATTAAATACTTCACAAAACTGACTCAGTAAATAATGAGCTTCGAACTGTCTACCTTGATCTGAAGATAGTTTCTCTGGAACACCAAAACGAGCAAACCAGTTAGAGTACAATGCAACGGCAACTTCCTCTGCAGAAATCCCCTTCAAAGGTACAACCTAAGTCCAGCGCGTAAAACGATCGATAATTGTTAAGCAATAAACAAATCCATTCGATGGTGTTAATGAGCCAACTAAATCGATGTGTATATGCTTAAATCTTTCATCAACAGGACAGAAAACTGACTTATGGCACTGTGACAGTGTCTATTTACCTTTGATTGCTGGCAAGAAATGCATACTTTGACCCATCTTTTAATGTCTTTGTTCATGAGTGACCACACATACCGATGTTGAATCATCTTAAGAGTTGCGTTTCCTCAAGGATGAGCTAAGTTATGAAGTCTCTTGAAAATTTCAAAACGAAAAGATTTGCGTACATATGGCCGAATGAATTCAGTCGAAATGTCACAATAAATTTTTGAGTTCGAGCCAGGTATATTATATATTAGCAAGCCTTGGAGCTCCTGATCGGATTTCTGTTTAGCTGATAATCTTTCAACGTCGATGTTTCCAGAAATATTTATTGTTTGTATTCTTGAAAGTGTATCAGCAACTACGTTATCAAAACCAGAAATATGATGGATATCGGTGGAAAATTGTGCTGTAAAATCCAATTGTCTTAATTGTCGAGGCGATGCCTTCTCAGGATTTTGTTGAAGCGCAAAACGAAGTGGTTTATGATCGCTAAAAATTTTGAAAATTCGACCTTCCAACATATATTTGAAATGTTTTATTGATTGATAAAATCGCTAATAGCTTTCGGTCATATGTGCTATATTTCTGTTGCGCAGAAGACAGCTTCTGTGAATAAAAATTTAATGGCTCCCAATTACCGTCTGTTTTCTGTTGTAACACAGCTTTAACGGCAAAATCAGATGCATCAACCATAATACAAAGTTCTTTTGATGATGAAGGATGCGCTATATAGCAGTGTTTGCTAAAGCCTTCTTCGTGTTAACAAAGGCTTCAATTGTATCGGTTGTCCATTGCATTTTTAAATTCTTCTTTGGATTTCCCCTCATGAAATCGTTAAGTGCACTTTGAATTTTTACTGCATTTGAAACGAGGGTAAAAGTTAAACATTGCAAAATATCGACGCAGTTGTTTCAAATCCTCAGGCTGTTTGAAAATAAGGACAGCTTCAAATTTTTGCTTCATTGTTTTGAGACCAGCTTTAGAGATTAAAAATTCGAGAGACTCAATAGATGCCTTACCAAATTCACATTTATTTGGATTAATTACCACGCCAAATTTTTTTAGACGGAAAAACATAGCTAGCAGATTGTTCTTGTGTTCCTCTTCAGTGGAAGATGCAATAAGGAAATCATCGATATATGGAAAGTAAAATTGTAATCCACGAACAACTTCGTGCACAAATCGTTGACAGGTTTGTGCTGCATTACGTAAACCAAAAGTCATTCTTTCAAATTCAAACAATACAAAACGGAGTGATAATAGCTATTTTCTGAACGTCTTTAGACTCCATAGGAATCTGGTGAAAAGCTCTAACTAAATCGATTCTAGAGAATATAGATTTTCCCTCCAGATTGAAAGTGAAATCTTGAATGTTCGGAACAGGATAACGATCTGGAACAGTAATTGAATTCAACATCCGGTAATCCCCACAAAGTCGCCAATCACCATTTGGTTTTCGGACCATATGCAGCGGACTAGCCCAAAAGCTCTTCGACGGTCTGCAAATGTTTTGTTCAATCATAAACTCGAATTCCTTTTTCGCTGCTTCATATTTCTCTTTATCCAATCTTCTCGCTTTTGCAAAAACAGGTTGACCATTGGTGATGATCTGATGAGAAATATTCACTTTCTCTTCGCTGTCAAAATTCCTAGGTTTAATAATTTCTGGAAACTTGGCGAGTAATTCTGCGTATGATGAATTTTTAGAAATCGTTTTTATATGCAAACATTTTTTTGAGTTAAACACAGTACCATTAGAACTACATTTCTTAATGTAATCAATTATTTTTCGATTTTTTAAATCTACCATAAGTCCAAAATGATGTAAGAAATCAGAGCCAATGATTGCTTTATCGACATCACCAATTATAAATTTCCATTTAAAATTTCGACGTAATCCTAGACTGATATTTAAAAGCTTGTCGCTAAAAGTTTTTATTTTGGTTCCATTTACTGCAAAAAGAAAAGATATGTCATTAGGTTTTATATCTTTCATTCCTTTTGGAAAAATCGATATGTCAGCTCCAGTATTCACAAGAAAATTTTGCCGGGTCGTTGAATCAAAAACAAAAAGGCTGTTGCACGTATTTGATCATTTGTCGCATCTAATGATCGGCTTGGAAATTTAAAGAGCTTCCATTGAAACTACAAGGACTTTTGCATTTACTAGCTGTAGTGGTAAATTTTCTGTCATACCAAAAGATTTCGGAATTGCTTGTAGAGTTTGGACTTGGACGCCGGTCCGATGTTGATCTACTTATGTCGGTTAGATGATGAGCTTTTGGATGATGATCTTCCTCGATATTCTAGTTTAGCCAAACGATCTGAAATTTCAGCTAATGTTCTAGTAAGGTTATTCGTATCATTAGTCATCATAACAGCATTTATTCTCTGATTATCAAAATAATTCACATCCATTATCTTGTCTGCTATACTTCCCATAGTTTCGATAGGTCTTCCTCAGAAAGTGTTGACATAATTGCTTGACATTGGCTAGGAAGGCTTTGTTTCCAAAGTGACCTCATAATATCGTCAGAAATTCGAGAAATTGCGATGGTTTTTTGTCGCCTAGCTCGACTTGACTAAGAATCTTCCGTAATTTCCGTTCTTCCAATGCTTCATATCTTTTGGTGGCGGCTGGATCAGAAATAATGTCGTATACCTGACTTAGTATTCCCGTTTCAACTGCTCCCACAACATGATGATATTTTGTCTCATCAGTTGTTATCTTTGCGATAAAAAATTGGCTCTCCAGTTGGATGAATCAAAGTTTTGGATTCTCCTTCCAAAACGGTGGAATTTTTACAGCAACTCGTGCGATTGATTGTGGCTGTTCCACCTTTTCGTTGGGCTGTTCCGCCTCTTCGTCGGGGTCACCAATTTGTAGCATTTATAAATAAGAACTACAATTTATTATATTATAATGTTACAATATTTATTATTATATTTAGAAGATGTCGTAGTCACAAAATCGCAAAAGGAGGTTCTCTCATATATTGTGTTTTTTCCATCAAAAAATCAAATCCGTACGTGATCATAATAATTTTGATGTAATAAAAAACTAAGTAAAAATTAGAGATATTTGAACAAGTAAAAATTAGGGATTTCGAGCTGCCACAACTACTTACTTATTTCTTTCACTTTTGATTTACTGTAAGAACCTCTTTGTACTTTTTAAGTTTTTTGCCAAACTCAAGTTCATATATGGTTTTGCTTGACTATGGTAAAGCCTTTGACTCTGTTAATCATATAAAACTACTCTCTAAACTTGGTAATGGGCTTAACTTTCCATCTACATCAATCGCAGTCAAATCGTGAAAGTGGGAGAAACTTTCTCTAATTCGGCGTACCTGTCCTCAGGTGTTCCTCAAGGATCAATCTTTGGTCCACTTTTATTTAGCCAGTACATAAACGACATACCAAGTGCTATTGAAAATTGCTCTATTCATTTATACGCTGATGATGTACAGATGCACGTTAGTAGACCTATACGACTAATGGAGGATTGTGTCTATCGGATTAATGAGGATCTGCAGGACCTATATAAGTGGTCTTCAACAACACAGTCTTGGAATATGTTGACTCAGTCAAAAATTTGGGAATCAAATTTAATTCCAAGTTCAGTTCTGCACTTACATTGCAGATATGATGAGAAAGGTATATGGTGCTCTGCGGCAATTGTGGATTAGTTCAAGCTCCATGTTAGTGGATTTTAAACTAAAGTTGGCTAAGTCAGTAATTGTGCCACAATTTTACATATAGCAGCTTAATATTCAGCAAACTTGATTCTGTTTGTCAAAGGAAAGTGAAAGTTGCGTTTAATGATGTTACTTGCTACATTTCTAAGCTCCCTCATAGCGGCCACATATCAGTGAATGTAGCATCGATCCTGAGCACATCCCTTGAAACATATCTAGCTAGACGCCAACTTATCTTTTTACAAAAATTAATAATTCGTAAGATTACTTATATGAGAAACTACAATTTATGGCATTCTATCAGAAATCTTCAGCTTCTTAGCCCAAGAAACATCTCACAGTATGGTGAACGTTCGTACTTTGTCCAGGCTGGTAGTAAGTGGAATTCTCTTCCAAGTAATATTCAAGGTGAACGCTCCAGCCAAGCTTTTTCAAGGATAATTATTAATAAATTTTGTGAGGGTGAATGGTGCACGGATCTATTAAATAAATTAATTAGGCTGCTATCTCTCTTATTTTTTAGTACTTAGTTTGTATATTTTTAAGTTTATAGTTTTTGGAACTAAACTCTTCGCAACCATTATGGAATCTATGGTTTGAATTTTGAATGAGTTTGATTTTTTGTTTCGATGTTGTTGAATTCGGAAAATCAGGGGCGAATTAAGACTTTTATCGGCCCTAGCCGATCAAAGCCATTTTGCCCTTTCCCGGGCACTCCCGTCAAATTTCTAATATGAAGATACTTGTGAAAAGAAAAAAAATTACTTAGGTTTTTTTTTATTAGGAAATTCAAGACTATATTTGTAACTAATACAAGACTAATACAAGACTATAGATTTTAACTAAAAGTTAACATTCGGAAAAATGCTTATGCAGGTTAAAATTTTTTTCTTTGTTTTGTTTTTTTTTTCATGACAAAACTGTATTTATAAATTCATCTTTGGAAATAGAATTCAAAATTTCTTGAGAAACATTAATTAATGCCAGTTCACTTGTCTTCTCATCTGAAAGTGTGTTTCTGAGATAATCTTTAATCCTTCTTAATGTGGAAAAAGATCTCTTTCCAGAGGCTTTAGTAAATGAAAGGCAGAGATAAATTCTCAGTACTACCTCGCTATTAGGAAACGTCGAGATGAATTTTTTAGATTTTAAACTTCGTAGAAGTCCTCCCAAATTTAGGCTGCCATCGTGACCACTGCGAATTAAAAAATATTTATACTGAACATTCCTGAGGAAAATAATCATCCAGATCATTTTTTATAAATGTCTTTAAGTTGTTCTTATTTCCTCGTCCGATGATAAGACAATTTTTTCCAAAAATCCGAACAGATCTAAAATATTGTCATACATATTTTGTCTATTTTTCTTTTTGTTAGCTTCTTAACAAGTGTGTCTATAATTATAATGAAAGCATTTACTACTCGCATATTCTCCCTTCCATTAATTGTGTCTTAATTAATATAGTTTCTTGGCCCTTTGGTTATTGACTTGATAATCCTGATACCCAATAATTTTTTCTCCCATTTTTTCATAATCATTGAAAAATTATTTCTCAGCCCCCTTATAACTCCAAGTGATGATTCATATAATTTCACAATCAAAAGAACGTGGCTAAATAATTTCCTGATCGTTCTTCACCCAAATATTCTATCCTTCTTCCCAAATACCAATCCTTGTTGAGATAAAAATTTTACTGCCGCTAGAACTCTCTTTAAAACATTCTTTCAGTAATCTTCTTCAATCAAACTTTGTCTTTCAAGAGTAGTGTTCATCCTGCCTTGTGTTTTGACTCTTAGAATGTATGTAGTGATATTATTTTTATGGTCAAGTGATCGCTCATGATCAACTATTCTCTCCAAATGCCTGCAATCATTGAAACCATAAACAAATGCATTCATATGCTGAGTATTCCGACTGTTAAATAATTTGCATGGTAAATAGTATACCTTGTTAGTAGATGAAGAATACAAGAGCCAATCACGGTGAATAGTTTCGCCATTGATGAGTTGAATATAAAAAAAATTTCTCTTTGCATATGTGTTCAATTTTTGAAGTCAAGCTGATCTAAATTTTGAACTGAATATGATTTTATAATCTTATCAATAATACTGAAACTCTAACGTTGTTTTCGCCCTAAATCATGCAATGGAATCCAGGACTGCCAGACTAGTTAATTATTCCTAATTATATGTTAAATTTACATTGGACGCTATTTCGCGATATTATCACGTGATCTGATTAATTTGTCATTTTTTAAATAATTTTTGACTTCTCATTTTCGGTTTTGG
The DNA here is from genome assembly GCA_963930735.1 of Dioctria linearis. Lineage (NCBI taxonomy): Eukaryota > Metazoa > Arthropoda > Insecta > Diptera > Asilidae > Dioctria > Dioctria linearis. The sequence continues at coordinate 10,785,930 of OZ005743.1, read as the reverse complement.
TTTCTCCTTTGACTTCTCGCCCCATGCGATCAACCAATCCCAAATTTGTCTGATGTGATAAGCAAGGTAAATATTTTATAAACCTTACCGTAGGATATCACATTATTACAAGTTCAGACAAACAAACAAAATAAGAGAAAGAATAAGACAAATTGTTATCAAACGAGACGTACTTAGCACACATGAATATGACACTCGAAAAAATTAAAGTGCAATATACAAGTTTGCTTTTACTACTAAGATCGGGGTTTCACTTCGCTGTATAAATTTTTGTAGCCAAATTCATGGTTGGTAAAACCAACTTTCAACTTAAAACTGAGATTTCTGCGGTAAATCCAAAAATGTAGCAAATATGATGGATTTTCAAAATGTAGTAGAAATAGTAGATTTAATAAAAGCGTTGCAAATTTTCTATGATAGTAGCCAAGTGGCAGCTTCACCGCTCTTCTATTGCGACTCAAAAATAAAAATGTTATTGGCGAAAATGTTTATGAAAAGTAAATAACCAGCATTTTTTTTAAAATTGTCTTGAAAATTATTCTATAAGACTTTTTGTATATACAGGGTGTTTTTTTGTTTATGTTCCAGGCCTATGTGTTTTTTGAATAATTATGAAATAAAACACATTTTTCGATTTTATTTTCTATTGACCGATTATTTGGTTTATAACAATTACGTACAGAATATTATATCGGTCTCTGACTGCCATGCAGATGCGTTCTCTTTGAACCATATTTTGAATAAAATTTTGGCACATTTCGGGTTTTATTTCACCAATGTCTTGCATAATGTAACATAATTTAACAGCGGAATTGTGATTGTCTTTTTGCCGTAGAGCTTTGCCTCAAGTACCCGAAAAGGAAGAAGTCGGGAGGGGTCAAATAAGGAGATAAGGAGGGGGCCAATTGATATCACCTCTCTTTGATATTATGCTGCCAGGACAACTATCTCACAAGATATCCATCTTATCATTAGGAGTGTGTTGTGGCCCCGTCCTATTGGAACCACATGTAGTTCTGCGAGGGTGTAAAGATCGTTGGTGTATCAATTCAAGATTTATATAGTAGGTACCAACCCCAGTTTTGTTTATTTACAAATCCAGATAAGTTAAAGTGAACTTCGTCACTCATGAAAATTACGTAAATTTCTTCGTGTTTTCACAATTGAACGATTATTCATATAAAAAGTTTTAATAACTTCAACACGTTCTTGAGGCGATAATGCTCCATAATAAATTATTATCTACTGCTCTACACGACCATCAAATACAAGCTGACAAATGTCCAGCAAACCAAAATGGTGGCCAAACAACATCGACCTAGACATAGAAATCACCCTGTACTATTGAAGGCCATCAACAACGTTCCAAAAAAGTCAGATTGCCTATTGCATGTACTTGAGTCGCTAAATCTGTTTACGACAAACAAGCGTAGCTGGTGGCGAGAGGCTGAAAAACGTGGGATTCTCATGTGAAGCGTATGCGGATGACATCCCTCTGCTCATTTCCAGGCACAGCATGACTGCTGCCTGTGCCTTCATGCAACAAGGCCTCAATTGTTGAGGACTGGTGCACCCGTCATGTACCCGACAGCAAACCCAACAAAGATCAGCTTGGTGCTCTTCTCCAGAAGACGTAAGCTTGGGTACTTTGTTCTTCCAAAGCTTTTTGGACACACTCTGCAGCTCTCTCCTCATGTTAAGCACCTTGGAGTCTTCATCGACTCGAAGCTGACATGGGGATTGCACGAAGAGGAAAAAGTTAATGCGGTTTCGAGGGTCTTCGCTCAATGCACGGGAGTCTTTTGCTGCAGACGGGGCATAAGACCGAGGGTTGGGTACTGGATGTACACCTCGATCATTAGACCCATGCTTACATATGCCTCCTGTTTTGGGTTACCGAGGACGCTTGTGGGGACTGCGATCCGGAAGCTGACGGGCCTGCAAAGGCCTGCTTGGGAATTACGGGCTCCATGCGATCTACGGCTACTGCTGCTCTCGAGGTCCTACTTAATCTGCCACCCCTGGATCTTGTCATTCAGGCAGATGGGCTGTGCGCAGATTGCGCTCATTCGGATGTTGGGAGGACGGCTGGACTGGCTCTTCTCATTGCTCTCTGGCATATGGGCTGGACATTGAAAACCCTCTGGTCAGTATGCCACGTGACGCGATGGTACATGAGCTTCATTTCGGGCATCGTTTCTCTGTGAGCTTTCCTGTAAAGGAATCGTGGACTGAGGGAAGTGTCTTACCGAGCCTTCTCCGGTCCGCTCTAAAGGTTTTCACCCACAGCTCTCTCACTAATGTGGGAGCTGGGGCGGGTGTCTACTTTCCTGATCCCAATATTGGGATGCAGTACTCACTTGGTAGACACAACCCTGTCTTCCAGGCTGAAGTCTTCGCCATATTAATGGCAGCGAAGTTAGCCCTTGATATGCAAATCAAGGGGAAGGACATTGCTATTTTTTCGGATAGTCAGGCAGCCTTGATGGCTCTGAGCAGTACTCAGATAACGTCTAAGTTACTGGGGGATTGCTGGTCGTCTGTGGATAAGTTGTGTATCCACAACAAGGTGTCCCTTCTGTGGGTTCCTGGTCATATGGGGATCATGGGAAATGAAAGAGCTGACCTTTTAGTTAGGGCTGGCTCTGATTTTCCATTCCTCGGACCGGAACCCACCTTAGGCGTTGCAACCTCGAATATCGGGTCTCTCATCAAAGCGGATGTTCATAGAAAGCATCAGCAGAGATAGGCGAACCTGAGTACTTGCAGGTGTACAAAACTGTTTCTTGATGGGCCTAATGGGAATATCTCCGATTTTCTCATGGGGCTCGGAAGGAAACAAGGTAGAACTATGGTTGGCATCATCACCGGCCACAGCTCACTTCACGCTCATTTAGCAAGGACGGAAGTTGTTGACAGCCCTGAGTATCTGTCGTTCCTGGAGGGAGAGCCAGCGACAACCGAACACTTTTTGTGTGCGTGTCCGGCCTTCGCCCGGTGAAGGCTGGATACTCTAGGGTCTGCCCTTCTAGCTATAGATGAGCTGAAAACTTTGCCTCGCCAAGACTTGATGCGCTGCAGGAAGGTTTTGTTGAATGGCCTTCTAGCAGGACAGCACAATGGGCTGCTATGGCCTCCGTGCTTAGGATAAGGTCTCCTGTCTCCTGCCTTTAAAATAAAAATAAAAAACAAGCGTAGAAATAATTTTTTTCTTATCAATATTTGAAAATCGTTCTGCTTTTTCTGTATATAAACAAGTTTTGGAGTAGCTACGTCAGTCCCTAAGACTAGAAGTTGTTGAGTGCAAAGTTTAACTGGTGAAGGGAGTTTTTTATTGTTTATATTTTTTTATAATTATAAATGAAATATTGCAACTGGGCTGACTATGACAGCTATATTGATTTTTATATAGAAATTATAATTAAATATTTAGCAGCAGCCATATTGTTGCATAATTTCAAATTTTAGGAAATTGACTGAAAGTGAGAATAGGAAGAAATGTTCAGCGGGAAAAAGATTCGAAGAAATGGGCGTGATACTTCATCATTATGACCTTATATATTGCCTATGACTTCATAGAATTAGGATAGAGGGTGATAAGTTAAATGAAAAAAAAGGCATGCGCGGTATGGTGGTAAAGGAGACTGCCCCCTAGTACATTTTGGGAAATTTGTACAGAATCGCATTCCTTAGCTCCTGAGAAGATGTTGGAGTACCGATACTCTTCTACTCGGAGGCTTAAATAGCCATCAGTATTTCCCGCTTTTTTATTCGAACTGAGGTACTAGACTTGTCGCACCTTAGATAAGCTCTAACTCGTGAGGGTTATGACCGATCAGAAAACGGGTTTCAATCAGCTCATTACTAGCTGCAATTTGTAGAGGAACATTTTTCTCTCCATACTCTAAGAGTAGGCGTTAGGAACCCACAGCGGGTGCGGGGGTGGTTCTAATAAGGCTTGTTGCATATCAAATTAAAGGTCTTCATGAGTACTATCGGGTGGTGTACTTTTTTCGAATCAGGAAACTTTCTCGAGACGTTTTTGCAGCCGGAAAACCAATGCACCAATGCACTTGGGTCACATACACCCCAGTTACCACATTTCGTATATATTTTTGCAGTTCTTTCTTCGACTACAGTGCTCTGTTGTGAACAGTTTTCGCATAGAAAGTCAGAGGTAGAAAAGGCCACTTTTTTACCTAGGTTTTTGTCTCAAGCTACATCCGATCGTCAAAGCCTTGCCCCGCTTAATTGAAATAAATATTGTTAATAAAATATGTTCAGAGTGTCATAATGCATCGTTTAAGACATCTCTCATCTCTGGAGGTGTCGGGCCTAAAGTTGTATGAAAAGTGGACATTCCCCTTTTCGAAATGGAAGCGGAGCCCAATTTAACCCACAAATAAATTTAACTTTTTATATTTTTCACTATTTATTATCATATTACTAATTTTCTACAATTGTGAATATTTTAGACTCCGGGTCTTTGTTGTTGTCTAGTGATGTAGTTATCTATCCTCCGTGAAAATTTATTAATCACTAGAAAACTGTTTAGGCATCTAGATAGTTTTATAATCGAGGTGATGAGGCTGTAGGATCATTACAACGTGTCATTAGCAACTATTTAAATGGATTCTATAATTTTTCGAACTAATCATATTATGAAATATCAACTAACAAATTTCAATTATTTACTGCACACATTTTCTTTAAATACCACTTGTGTATACAATCTACACATATGTTTTCATTTCTAAAGAATTTTCTGATCAAATCAGACTTAAAAAATTTCCATTACTGCAAATCACCTGACTTGACGCGACAACAATTTTATTTTCTTTATTTTTTGTATTTACTTCTTAATTTTATGTCACAACTTTGCTTTATTTCTTTATATATTTTGCAAACAATTGATAAGCACGGAATATTTTTGCTTTGTTTTTAATTTGCTGGTTGGTACCTGCCTCCATCCACGAGAGTATCTTTTAATTGAATATTCATCCTACAGAATTACATGATGAGAAGAAACAAGTCTATAAAAACAGAGTTATTTTCGATGACTTTTATTATAATTTCACAAAAACATAAATAAAATTGTGAATTTAATTTTAATGAAAGTCACATAAATAAAAATAAAAAAAAATAAACAAGATATTTCACCTTTTAGATTATAGTCAAAAATAGGTTTTTTATCGGTTTTCAGTCACATGTGATTTTTTGCTTTGTATGCAGATAACTATCTTATGGATTTTCCAAGATAAAAAAAAACTATCGAAACCAGTTTCATATTAACTGGTTGTTTTTATTGTTCTAAGCGCATACGATCATATCTCTAATAATATTAAAATTAATTGCTTTTTGGATATGGTTTGGCGCACTACTTATAATTAACCAACTTTCAGAAAACCTTTTCTCACAGATATCTTTTGTATCTTTTGTGTTTTTTAATCCGATTAAAATTCTACAGAAATGTTCTAATATTCACAATTTTCCGCTTCTCGTCTATTGGTAGTAGGTAGGTACTATGGATCCCATTAAGAGCCTACAATTTAACATGTTATCATGCCGCAATAGGATTTTATCATTTTTAGCCTTGAATTAGTTGAGGAACTTGCAAGTAAACCAGTCTGCGCAGAATATTCATTCTTAATAAAAACAGAAAAAAAACCAACCAGTTCTTGCATGTTATTTATTTTTTTATTTTATTTTTTGCTGGAACTTGTACTTCACTTTGTTTATAGAAAAAGCTTTCAGAATTGAATCTATACAGTTTGATAATAATTTGTGGTGTTGCGCTTTTGTTATATGTCACTCATATTAAAATTAAATTGCTTTTGGTGTGATATACAGACGACAACACTAACAAAAACAAAAACATCAAACAGCTGTTTTCTTCGATCAATCTTAGCTCAAGGTCAATTAGAGATTGATGTCTTCTTACATCATTGCTGTTAATCAATTGAAAAAATATGCACGTGAGAGGTGTGTATCGTTGAATATTAATTTTTATTCACATGATATTGATATGTATTTGAGAGACAATTTTTTTATGCTTGTCTATTATTAAAAAAATAAAATTCTAAATGAAGCAAAAAAAATAATGAATTAATTTCAGGGATTTATTCTGTGTGTTTGTGTTTTTAAATTATACGAAATTTACACCTAAAATGTCTGGAGGGAAGATTGGTGAGAGACAGTCAACTCAAATTTGGATCTCCTATCACTTCTAAATACATGCAGAGAAAATATGAAATTTTTAATTATTGATGTTTATTAATTTTTGCTTTGTTTAGTACTTAATTGATGATATTGAAATTGAAAATACAATAAATTCTTTAAAACTCTCGAAAATGCCTACTACAGTATAATTTGCTTATAGTGGACTTTAAGGGATCGTTGTAATTGGTTCACTATAACCGAGTGTCCATTTAATGAGAGCCTGTTTAAAAAAATGCGTGGAAAAATTAAAAAGAGTCTTACTTTTGCAAAATCTTTAATCAAAAGTCAAATAAAATTCATAAATATAAATTTTTCAAAAGTCTGTTATTTTTGTCTGAACTTGTCTATTTTTTTATATTAGTATTTATTTTGTATTACTAGTTGGATTTTATTCATTTATTATTTCATTTGAAAAAACTTCTTGTTGGAAAAATGTTGTAGTTTTCGCACCCAGCTTAATGCTTCTACAGCAGTTGTAAACACAGTTTCTTCGTTTTCATCATGTTCTATATCTTTATCAGCCTCTTCAAAATATTCCAGTTTATTCATTAAATTATTGTTAGATAATTCTTCAGTGGTTATCACTTCCTTATCAAACTTGTTTAAGTCCCATAAATTCTGTATTGTTAACTACTCGCTCAACGGAAGATCATCTTCTGGATAAAAGTTTATTGTCTAAATTCTGCTTTTAACTAGCCCAACTTATCGAAAACAGTTTCGAATAGTTTCACACGAAATAGTTTCTCATGCAAAGTTCAATAGATTTATCTCTTCCAAAATACAAATAGTTTTAGTAACACTAGTATAATTTTGAAGTTCTATAATTTTTAGTAATATCATCTTCCGACAGATTTGTTTTATACTCCTAATGATACATTCATCCATAGGATGCAAAACTGACGTTGCATTGAGTGGAAAAAAGTGCAGTTTTATATTTTGTCGCTTATAATATTAGGATGAGCCGGGTAATTATTAACTAACAATAAAATTGTTCGATTTAAAAAATAGTTGAAGTCATCCAAGCTCTTTTGTTGCTACATTATTCGGCAAGTATTACTTTATATTTTTGAAACATTTGGGATTTTGAAATTTTCTTAAAAATACCGAAATTAAGTAAAAAACTACAGATCTAAAAGCAGATAAGTTTGAACATGTAACACCATAGATATTATTTATGAATGAGGAAATAAAAAGTAGATTTGATTACGACAAAACGAGTTAGAGAGACCATCCAAAAGAATGTAAATATGTAAATGTAACATATGTATATGCATGTTCAAAATCATGTGCAATGACAAGAACGACATTGCACAGGATAATGAACAATCATATGTTTGGGAAACTTGAAAATAATAAAGAAGCGAATTAAATTAAAATAGGGTTGATCTAAAAAATAAAAACCTGAAATAAATAAAAATATAATATGTAGTTTAAATCTTGTACTGAAAATGTACACAATGAAGCAGACTATATGTTTGCTACCTCAGAAAACTTCTGATGAGCTCTGTGGCTGAAGCGAAACTAGTCAAGTAGGTGTCAATATGTGAATGCAAATGGTACACTATTGTTAAGCTAACATTTTAATGCACACCAAGAATACGGATTTTTCAGTCCATTATAAATGAAAGTTTATTATAAGCGAGTTGAAAACGTATTTAAATCGGGACTTACGGAACTCACTATAGGAGGGTTACACTGTATTTTGTTCTACTACTACTATTTGTTTTAAATGAATGGAAAAGGGATACTGTGCTCATTTCCACTTATATTTCCCATATTTTCCCGTAATGTTGGATGCCCTCACTCCTTTGTCGCTACTTGATCAATGTTCTGATGAAATATCTGGTCTGATCCCTTGTAGATTAATCCGTGCACGCAATACTCGCACCGCAAACCGCTCATATCCTTTCACCCTGCAATATACTTTCGGGCGTACAGTAAAATCTCGTGATGCTTTTTTAACCCGACGTGTGCGAATGGAGAAGAAATGAATGTTCAAAAGTGACATACATCAGCACCTCCGCCACTTTCCTCCTGTCCCCTAATCCTTTCCTTAGCTCCTTTCTGCCATGCTGCGCTCCACTTCATAGGGGATATCCTTAGCTTGGCTTATTAATATATATAAAAGAAACAAAAAATGTGCAAGATATTGATCTCAAACTGGGCAATATTTTTGAAAATGCTTCCTACTAGATTTTGTTTTTTTTTTCATTTACCTAAATACCAATTTATATGATTTTTTATACATGCCCTCTGTCTCGCTCTCTCTTTCTCTCTCTATCTCTCTCTCTCTCTCTCTCTCTCTCTCTCTCTCTCTCTCTCTCTCCATAGTCATTGATTGATTGATTGAAAACGAGGTTTGGGACCCCGGGTGGTATCCCGAGCATAGGCCAATTCATGGTCCATTGTTCACCGTCCAGACCTATGAGCAGTCGCTCATTATAAATTTGAGTATGGGCCCCAATCCTCCTTGCCGGCGTCGTCCAACTCGCCCATGAGGTGTGAGTCAACGAGTCTGTATCGTATTCCTGAAAGTGCCGGACAGTGACAAAGGAAGTGAGTCACCGTTTCGGATTCCTCTCCGCAACCCCTGCATGTATGGTCATCAACAAGTCTCATCCTGTGAAGGTGACCCCTCTGAAAGAATAGTGACAAGTGAGGATAGACATTAGAGCTTTCAAGGTTGGCTTGTTAAGTCCTAGGAGCTTATTAGTGTGATTTGGGTTCAACTTGCCCCACAGTTCCTTTGTTGTTCTACCCGAAGTGTCCTCTTACCAAATGCGACAGTGTAGGTGGTCAGTCCAAATAAAAGTTTTTGAGACAAGGTATTTTGTGCAGTCCCGACTCCATAGTCTCATTCGAGGCTGCACCACGGCTAATGGCTTAAACTTCTGCCTGGAAAAGCGTGGCATAGCTTTCGGGGTGCATGGCTATTTCAATCTGAGGCTCCTGCTCCGGTGTTTTCATTGGACTTGGAACCATCAGTGTAGATTATAATAGAGGTTTTCAATGGTTGAAGCACCGAATGTGATTCCCATTCTCCCCTGGATGGAATTCTAGATTCGAAATTACTTTTCAGCATCCTCTCGAGGAGGTGGTCGCTGTCTCTGTCGATGCCAGGTGCGATAGACTGCACGAATTCATAGATGGATTCATGTGGAACTCTTGTTGCAGGTTAAGATGGGAGGGATTATGGTAGTGTATATCCATAGGATCATCCGCGTTTTGAGTCCCCACTGCTTCCCTACCGCTCGGCGGCACATTTCGAGGACTCTAAAAGCTTTGTTCACCCTGCCTTCGATCTTTAATATTTTTAGTTTGAAATAAGTTAGATTTAGTTTTTCGTAGTATCTATTCCTCTAGCTTCCTCTTATATATTGATCTAGGTTAAGATCTTAAGATCTTTTGTACTTCTACCAATATAATAAAGTGAATTGAATTGAATTGAATTGAAGTACTATATGCTCTGAGTTCAAACGTAAATCAAGAAGTATACAAAATTCCTTTCCTACATGAAAGCTTCAGAATTCAGAGTTTTTCTTTTATACACTTGCCCGATTGTATTCAAAGGAATGTTAGATCCATCGGTATATCACCACTATGTATGCATAAGCAGTGCAAATTTTAACATCATCTCTATATTGTTAGAAGTACATATAACGAATATTCAAAGGGGTCCCCATACAAGAAACGTGATTTTTTCGGCGTTTTTTTCTTCGTTAAAATAAAATAAAGATTCAAATTCAAATTTACTTAACTAACCTAACCTATATATCAAACTACTGTTACCGAGGACACACTCACTAGTAGTCAACAATTCAAATACTTTCTTCCGGAATGCACCAACCATCTACGTCCGCTGAATCTCAACTGGTAAAGAATTCCATATTCGAGGTACATTGACAAAATAGGAACGAGCGCCAGTCAACGTTACAAAACGAGGTATAATTAAATTTAAATGTTTTGGAGATTGAGCAAGCTGTATATGTTCCCATAAATAATCAGGCTTACTAGTATACACGAGCTTATGTAAAAATATTGAAGCCTTAAAAAGAAGATACGTATTTAGGGAGCAACCCAGAATTACGTTTCGGTTAGATTTTAAATGATCACATCGTCGTAACCCATAAATGAAACGAATACAACAGTTAAAAGCAACATTCAATTTACGAGAGCAATTATGGTCTAATGCCGGGAAAACATTGCTTCCATAAGTGAAAAGCGGTATAAGCAGAGTTTTTACTATCCTGAGTTTAGCACTGATTGAGAGGAGATATCCCGAAAGCCAGAGTCTTCTCAAGGCACCATAAACATTATTTAATATTTTCTTAATATTGTTGCAGCATGATATATGTGAGTTAAGCATTAAACCAAGATTCATAACACATTTAGAATGTGGTATATCAGATGAATTCATAACAACCGAGGGAAAGTCAGTAGGCTCCAACTTCCTCCTGTATATGATTGTATAACTAGATTTTCTGGTATTTAATTATAGATTGTTAGTAACAGACCATTCACGTATACGTTCAAGGTCCATATTTAATCGACAAAAACCATCCTCCGACATACCAGTGGGGCAACTCAGGAAAACATGCACTTCATGGGCATACAGATGCACTTTAGCATCATGTACAACATTAGGAAGTACAAGCTGAATAATAATGGATCCAAGATTGATCCTTGCGGTACACCGCATCTAAGCTGTATCGGCTCAGAAACTCGATTTCCAAGTTTAACCTGCTGGGAACGTCCCATCAGCAAGCTATTTAAAGTTTTGATAGCAGAGGTAGAGAAGCCAAATTCATTAGCTAACTTATATTTTAGATTATTATGACTTACACTATCAAATGCTTTGGAGAAGTCTAGAAAAACAAGAATACTCATATCATCTTTATCAAGCGCCATGCGTATATCTAAGCTCACTTTTAATAATGCAGTTTCAGAACTGTGATTTCGTCGAAAACTAGATTGTAAAGGTGATAGTAATGAATATTCTTCAATTTAGTTATGCATTTGAGAAGCCATAAGTTTTACAATAGCCTTGGAAAGAAAACACAGCAAACTGATAGGACGGTAATCAGATAAACTGCTCGGAGAGTTATTTTTAGGAATAGCAATAACAAAACCTTTCCTCTAATTAATAGGGAAATTAGCAGATGTTAAAATTGTATTAATTGTTATTACAGGAAGCACCACAGGTACGAGTAGCTTTAAAAAGTGAGGAGGAATGTCATCTGGACCAATGGGACTTGACTTAATCGAATTAATGACAATCAACGTTTGTTGACATATTTTTCGGCACTCTCATAAATTGTATGGAAGTAATAATGTGACCTACAATGTTGATTGTATTATACATCTGGCAAAAGACGTATACAATTTAAGTTTATTTGACTTCACGAAAAAAGGGAGGCAGACTGTGATCGAACATATGGAAATGCATATGTCATTAAATCCAGATTGCATGGACTATAGCGGTACTCAAACGGAACTGTCTAAATGCTTACTATTGACAGTATCAATAATCGATAGTCATTCAGTACTAAATTCAGTACATCTTTTGAGTAAAGTTCTGATACGATATAGATTACCGAATCCTCTATCTAGGACACTATAATTATGGTTTTAGGAATCTTTTCAGCACTGTATCAGCTTTCAGAAATAAAATGTTTGAATTTCAATTCATGTAGAGAATCGACTGTCGTTATTAGCCCTTCAACATTGACAAATGTTACACGGGTTACGAGATTATTGCGAGTGTTGTCACTATTTAATAATTATAAAAATCATCCCTAATAGAAATTTTTTATTGTAAAGTTCTAATGGAGTGCGCAGCTGGAGCAACAGCAAGAATACAATCTGCAGTGAAAATATAATAAGAACGTCAAAAATTCTTTAAAAAGTTATAAATATTTTTCCAAGAAAGCAATTCCGTTTCCTTAGTTTGCAAGGATTTTTTTTTAAATCTTCTAAGGAACACTTCAATCATTTCAAAGTCGATAACACTTTGAAAGCAATTTCAGTTTTCATGAAACAAATTTCTTTCTACTTAACCTAGGCTAATGAAAGATGACTGGTGCTACAAAGAAAAGTCCTCGCACACTCTTGAAAATTCTCTTCTCCTCTTACTCCTTCACCTTCTTTAATAATTTATTTAAACCATCTCCAGAGACTATCACAGAAATGACCGACGATGCTTTAATAAATTATTTTGAAAACTATAAAAGGAGCAACTGAACTGAATCTTAAGGAAAATTTAACTAAAAACCACTTCAAAAGAAGAAAAGGAGGTCAGAGGATTATATATATTTTTTTTAATCAAATTAAAATGGTTTTAAAAGAACTTTTTCCACAAGTTTTTCCCTCAAGATACTATCAGGCCTTTAAGCAAACAAAAAAATCAACAAGTTTTATAAGTCTTTTATGAGAAAGTGCCTCTAAACTTACCTTGAGTTTCCTGTTAAACGAATCCAATTAAAGTTTTAACAAAACTCAGTAAGGAACACTAGAGGTATCTATCTGTACGTATAGGTATTGGGTTAGTTTACCCACATGATGCTAAAAAGTTTTTATAAGATTTGTTCGAATTTAATGTGAGAGAAAGAGATCGAAAAAAGAGAAAAACAGCAGAGATCCTGATCAGCTATCGGTATTCCAGGAATAATTTTGATATTCAATCTATTCATGTAGAGGTAATATGGAGTATAATGTTTGTGTGTATATATGTATATGAATGATGACGAAAATTAGAAGGAAGAAATTTTCCAAGACTGATCAACCCCTTTTCGGCTGAATTTTCCAAAGGCGCTAAGGATGACAGAAGTAAATTGGATTTCTATGTTCTCCCATCATGACCTATAATATAATCTTATTCTCTAGAAGACAGGACCCTTAGAGACAATCATCTTAAATACGCGATATCCTTCCTTTGACACAATAAAAAGGAATGCTTTGTGAGGTTGATACTTTAGCCTCACCAGGGGGGAGAAACGGGAAGGATGAATTAATTGCGGTGGAAATTTCAATGATTGCGCCAGTGGATAAATTGTGTTCTTCCGTCTGGTTTGTTTCATTAGCTCGAAGCGTTTTCACTGTCTTAATTGCTTTTGCATTATAAATTTTTGAAGGGGTGAATTTTCTACTGTATACAAGGGCGCAAATTACATATATATACCTATGTATACATATAAATCGATAAATGATTTCAAATGCTGCTATTCCTTCTACGTTGGCAAATTTTATACAAACTTCCACTCGACTTCTTCCACTTCTAAAAACTTTGTCAGTAATTTTGGACATTTCTAAGCAGTATTTCCTTCTTACTCTTTCGGAGAAAATTGATGAAATATTTTCCACTGAAGGAATTTTCGGAATTTTAATTTATTGCGTCCTTTTTGCTTTTATATTGTGTTATATTCATAGCGCCCATCCTCTCTCCTGCTCCTACGAAATCTTTTAACATAGACAGAATAAGACTGGTGAATCTATATAGAGTTGAGAATTTTTGAATGTCATTTATACTCACCTTTATATATAACACCAAGAGAATTTCATTCTAATCCTTTTCCTTAAAAAAAAAAAAGATAAAAGAAAACAGCTTTTATAGTAGGTATAGTTAGTCTCTGCATTAAAATCCAACATAAATTTTCACCAACAATAAGAAATTTTCTGAGGGTGGGAGGAAAGGGTGTGCACTCGTTAGACTAATATTATGCAAACTGTAGACGTCCAGACGTTTTCTTCTAAATAACCTGACAAGTTGGCATATTTACGACCATCTAGAAATCCTCATTTATGCATGAAAGTAAATCTTTCCTGAAAACTAGTGGTGAATTATAGTTTTTTACTTCCTGTCTCTGCAGATGAATAACTCATGAGGATTTAAGGATATGCTCATAAATTCCATTCTTCTATTTAATACGCACTCATGTATGAGTACTGTGAGTAGAGTTTAGGTACATAACTGGCAATTTTGTAAGGAATCTCTAGTTTATGATTATTGACTTTGTTGACATTTAATCAAATCTTTAAATTAAAGACTGGCACTGTGCCAATTGGTTGTTGTACATGTCTACACTGTTAGGCCAGGCAGGGCAATGGGTAGGTTTTGACATACAGAAGGTCAAGGAGAGTTCCAATTTGGTAGATTTGTACAGTTTGGTGTTCTCATTAATATTCCGAGTTTGCGAAATTGAGGGACCGCCGTTCGCGCCGTCATATTGCAAGAAGGTACCAAAAACATATTGTTCGAGAATATCTTCTCCCCAGTGTCACCTAGATCAAAAATAACTCTCAAAAAACTTATAGAGTATAAAATTTTCTGCAACTTTTGTAGGAAACATTTTTCAATCAGATGAATAGTTCATGAGTTACAGCAAATGCAGCGGAAGCTGTATTGATGAGGAAGAGGTTCTATGCTCTATGCCTGCTCCTGCCCTAACCTTGCCAAACGTAGGAGAAATGCGTTCGGCAGTTGGTTCTTCGGCGAATTAGGGGAGCTAGCAGACAAGGAGTTGGTAAGATTCATTAACTTTTGTGACTGGTTTCAACGCACCCCCTAAATCTGAGGTATCATTCCCAGGTAGGGTGTCATTATGGTGGTATCACAATTGACCGTAACTGGTCTAAGTGAGGCTAATCGGAGGGGCTCACTCGATGGCCACCATTCAAACCTAACCTAACCTACAGTGGAGTCAAGCTCAGGAAATTTCTACAATTCGCAAAATCGCTACATTTTCTCGAAAGTTCAGTAAATACCGATTATTTAATATGTATACCTACTATCGTTTCTGGTAGGTTCGAAGGAAATGGTGCCTTTCAGCTTCCCTAGTAAAGGGTAATGCAATGAACTTGAATTTACTCTTCATCACGGATCTTGTGAATTTTTGATAACCTAGGGAGCCTAAAGTAATATACATATAATATATAATAAACATGTTCCACTTAAAATCAAACGGATCCGTCCATATAGCAATCCATGGTTTTCTGATGTAATACGCTCTCTCATTGTAGAAAGGGAGTTCTTATATAAACAGTGGAAACGTCTACATACTTATTACACCCGCACATTCTATAAACAAGTTCGCAACAAGGTCATTTCTGCAATTAGGAGAGCTAAGTGTGAGTATTTTTCTTCTAAATTTGATCCTAGCTTACCCTCCAAAACCCTGTGGGGAAACCTGAAACGGGCTTCCATTTATTCTGATGTCAACCCTGAATGTCCCTTCGATTCTGAGGAGCTTAACCGGCATTTTACTTCAGGTCCAGCAGCAAATTTATTTATCAAACAACAACCTAATATGTGCTTTCTTGCTTTACGTGAACAAAGTGTAGATTGCTTCTCTTTCCGGTGTGTGGAGAATGATGAGCTTTTTAAATCGATATACTCCATCAAGTCCCATGCTACTGGTTTTGATGAAATAAATCCTCGTTTTCTCAAGATATTACTGCCTTACATTTTTCCTTATATTCGGCAAATCATGAACACTTGTCTCACTACATCTCACTTCCCAGAAGTATGGAAAATAGCTAATGTTACACCTGTCGCTAAAATAATATCTCCTACAGAGCTGGCACAATACCGTCCCATCAGTATCCACAGCTTTCTTGGCAAAGTCTTGGAAAAGCTTATGCGAGCCCAGATTGAATCTGCATTACTCAAGGTCACTACGGACTTGCGATCGGCTCTAGATGTGGGAGATCTTGGTGTGCTGGTTTTGTTGGACTTCTCTAGGGCATTTGATTGTGTTGTGCATGAGAAATTGCTGCGTAAGTTGTATGCAAACTTTTATTTCTCCTATTCTGCTGTTAAGATGATAGCAAGTTTTCTCTCAGATAGGTCTCAACAGGTGATCATAAATGGAGTTTCGTCTTCGCAAATGCATCTAGCATGTGGAGTTCCTCAAGGATCAGTCTTAGGACCTCTCCTCTTTAGTCTCTACATTAATGATTTATGTGATGTTGTACATAATATCCAGCTGTACCTGTATGCAGATGACGTGCAGCTGTACTTATGTAGACCTCGTGGACTGATTGAGGACTGTATCTGCAGAATAAATGATGATCTTTCAGAAATTTTTAGGTGGTCAATTCATAATCAACTGCTTCTTAACCCCAATAAATCACAATGCATAGCCCTTTTTAATTCTGACCTTAATATTGAGGATCTTCCCCCAATTATGCTTAATAAAGTGGAACTACCTTATGTAAACTGTATAACCAATTTGGGAGTGAAAATTAATAATCGTTTGAGGTGCTGTGATCATATTAAATCTATAGTGGGTAAAATTTATGGTGGGTTGAGGAGGCTGTGGCTATCTGCCAATGTACTTCCGGTCGATTTGCGTTTGAGACTAGTTAGGATACTTTTGGTGCCTCTTTTTTCCTCTGGTAGTTTAATTTATTTACATGAAACTAGACTCGGTTTGCAATCGAAAGCTTGAGGTTGCTTTCAATGACTGTATACGGTTTGCTTTCGGTTTGCGTCGTTCTGCTCATATCACACCTTACAGACCATCGATCTTGGGTTGTACTCTAGACTCGTACTTAAAGGGTAAAGCACTAATTTTCCTACACAATCTTCTTCGTTCAGGTGAGCCCGAGTATTTATCTTGTGAAGTTAAATTTCTGCAATCTTTGAGAGGACACAAACTTCTGATTCCACGCTTCAATTCATCTATCCTAGAAGGATCTTACTTTGTCCAGGTTGCACGATTTTCGATCTCCCCAACTCCTCATGCACGGAGTGCTACTTCTGTCGGTGAATTTAAGAAACTTATAATATAATTTTATTTTATAATTTACAAATTAATATGCTGATTGTGTCGAACTCTTTTCTTTTTATTATTATTTTGCTACTATGATTATTTAAAAAAATTATCTCCCTGTTTTATTTTTCTAATATGTTGTAAGTATTTCAATTTATTTTGTAGTTTATTCAGTTAACCTAGCCGTACTTTAAAGTGTACTACTATAAGATTTTCAATCTTGTGTACAAATTGGAAATAAATGTGATTGATTGATTGATTGATAATGCTGTTTTTCGTTTTTTTTAAAACTCAGTAAAGAGCGATGAATAGGTTTTCCACCCGCCACCGGAAATGACTTCGAGATCCGCCATTCGCTCTTTGAAAGTTTGTATAGTTGGTCTTAAATATTCGTTCTTTTCAGGTGTTTTTATAAACTTAAATTTTCCCAATTTTGAAAACAGCAGAAATTGTGCCGGAACCGGTAAACGTATGCAATAACAATTATGTTGCCCGCCAATATTTTCCCTTAATATAGACATCAAGGAGAGTAAATTTTTTCAACGCTTTTTCCTCTGCCTGGTTTCCTAAGGTAAACGTTTGGATGAACGCACCAATTCCACATAATCACGAGAAGTAGAAAAGTCCATTCTTTTTCACAAAAAAAAGTCGCTTACATCCGGTCGCCAAAGCTTTCCCCACTTAATTGAGATAAACATTGTTAATAAAATATGTTCAGTGTATCATAATACATCCCTCATGACTGTTGATTAAGGGCTAAATTTGTTTGAAAAGTCGGCATTCCCTTTACTCATCTTGGATGGACTGAATATTATGACCATATCATACCAAATCATAGCTATCTACAATATTCAGATATGCAGGTAAGAAAGGAAATGTTCACGAATGTTTTTAGGCTTCCGTGATATTTCAAACGACAGGATAGCTTCATTTTTGCACGGCCATGCAATTGATATTATAAGTGAATTCATAACTGAGGAGATATTAATTTCATAGAACTCTGAATACAGGCAACTTGCTCACCTCTGTCGTAACGCGCCAGGTATTTACTTAATTATTTATTTCGCTAAATGCTAGCTACAATGGTCCCAGGACACAATACTTAAATTAAGCTAAAGTACAGGGCAAGTATTGAGGATTTTTCTTAATTGAGTCTTATTAATGTTAAAATCTATCGAATGAAAATTCAAATTAAAAGTACAGCAAATTCTAGTCATAGGCTCAAAGTGTCCATAGTTGGTGCGATGAGAACACAAATAAATGAAGTCATTAGATCGCAAGTGTCGAGATCGTGAATTGAAATTAATTTTCTGAAGCATCAAAGGCATGTCGATGTCACCCTTCACAAGTTGAAATATAAAGCTAATATCACAAATTTTTCTACGAGTGTCAATAGTAAGAAAGTGTATTAAATATAATCTTTCGTTATAAGGAGGAAGATGAAATCTATCCCTCCATTCAAGACCTCTTAGAGCAAGAAGTAAGTAAGAATCTCCTTTGCATGCTCTCAATACGATAGGAGTGATTGTTGTAAGAGGGAGACCAGACAGGACTGGCATATTCCAAAATGGGTCTAAATAGAGTGTTAAAAAGAGCTTTAGTAATGTAGATATCTTCCAATTCTTTTGCCCAACGCTTTACAAAGTCTAAGATTGAGTTTGCCCTATTAACGAAGCGACCTATGTGAAAGTTAAAGGTGAGTTTCGAGTCAAAGAATATTCCCAAGTCACATATTTTATCAACTTTTGAAAGTAATAACCCATTCATAACATAGACAGCATTCGAAGGGACTCGCTTACGAGAGAAAATGGTTATCTTACATTTATCAACGTTTAAAATGAGAGAACTCTTTTCGCACCATTCAACAAGTCTGTCCAGGTCATCCTACAAATTGAGACAGTCGCAGTGCGAGTCGATAGATTTATATAGTTTTAGATCATCTGCGTATATTAGCAAATCAGATTTGGTAGCTACATAGGAAACATCATTTATGAATAATATGACGAGAAGGGGCCCTAAGTGACTACCCTGTGGAACACCAGAGTAAGCCGTTATTTCTTCAGACAGAGCAGAACGGAACTGAATCCTAAGTTTGCGATCCTTAAGGTAGGATGATAACCAGTCAACAGCCAAACTGGTAAACCTAAAGATCTCAGTTTAAATAAAAAAACAGAGTGAGGAGGACTGTCAAAAGCCTTGCTGAAGTCTGTATAAATACAGCTCACACGATTCGATACAGGTAGATGTAAACTGGAGCAAGTTTGTTGTTGTTGACTTTCGCTTCATAAATCCATGCTGAGGCAAGTGAGGGAATTGCTCACACCCTTTCCTTTCCAGTTGCGCAGACTAATTGGTCTTAGCAGGCAATCGGACTCAGGTTATTAATGATGCAGTCACTGGGCATTAAGGTAGCTCAATAATATATAGATTTGCAAAAGTGTTAAAATATCTAAACATTCAGAAATTCTTACCTAATGTAATTTTAAGCTACTATCCAAAATAGTGGTTTCTTGGCTGCTTTGGACTTTCAGAAAAATTGTTTCGACACTATTTTTTCTTTGATTCTTTTTTTAAATTTAAGGAAACTTAGTTATGACCTTAATACAGAGAAAATTAAATTCTTCTATTTTTTATAAATTTTTCAAAACGAAAATTCGGACCCGGAACTCAAACTTTTTGTTTTCACGTCAATTGTTTTTTTTTGTAAGGAAACATGGCACGCGGGTATACTTTTTCTTCTAGAATGTAATCTACAAGCGAATATCTTTCTAGCGACCATTACTTAAGGGGATCATGTTATGTATGAACAGCTCTCAAAATGCGATTTTCAAAGTGAAGCATTTTTGCAAATTACAAAGATTGTCGACCGCATAAAAGTTTTCTTCCACGTATCTTACAACTTTTTGAATGCATACATCTGGAAACTAAAAGTACCGTGAAATAGTGTTATAAGGCCGCCCCAAAACACTGAGTTTCCAGATGTATGAATTCAAAAATGTTAAGATGTGTAAAAGAAAAATTTTCAGATATTTCTACCCCACACAAGTTTTTTTTGATAGGAAAAAAAAAATTCTTTTCTTTTTAGTACATTTTTTTTTAATTAAAGAATTTTCTTAAAAAATATTTAGTTTTATATAATTTTATTTTTTATTTAAATGTCTTTTCTACAGAAGTTTACGAAAAATATGCGTCATAACTAGGCTGTTGCTATAAAGTCTGTATACTATCCTAACTCAATACCTAGCTTTTTTTTAGCTCAAACATTTAAGTAGTTCTTTGTTTTCTCTTTATTTGCATTACATTGCAATTACAACTAGTCCAAGATTTTACAAAAAAAAAAAAAATAAACAAAAACAATGCACCAACAAAATATGTCAAACAACGTATACTATTGATTTTCCGCATTTTTTTTCCCTCGCACATACAAAACTTTGAGTCGAATGATTTCTGCATACAGGAAAACAATCAATTTATGAAGGTTTTCCATTTATTTCCGCAGTCGGCTTATATATTTTCGCATACATTTCACCGCCATCGACCGAAACAATTCGAATCGAATGCTACCGCAACATTCAATTGAAATCTCCACTTTTGAATTCAGGTCTCTCCCTGAATGTGTCTGCTTGAGCAATTAATATGCAATCATATGCAATAAAACGAACTGCTAATTGGAATCAGACTAAAATTTAGTCTCACTTATCGGCCGTTGTCGTCGTCGTCATCGTCATCGTCGTTTTACCTACTACTGGTACTAAATAATGCAAATGCCTACATTCATATTTCATCTAGAAATTGAAGACTTTAAGTGTATTTCTGTGCACTTTTCGATTTGTGCCCGGAATTCATAATGTCCTGGCACGTATTGCCATGCTTCATGACAATCATGACTATGATGACGATGATGATGATGATGATGATGATAATGATGATGATAGTAAATGAAGCTCATGTTGGACATTATGCTGCTGTACTTCGTGTCATCCGTTACTAATTACTGCTTGGCCACATTCGATGGCAATTTAAGTGCATTCATGCAACTTTAGTTCTCTGTATTCCTCCCATATGTTGGAGGATGTTAAATTTTATTCAAAATCGTTTCCTATAATAATCTTATACCATGTGTAGGATATTTTGCTAAAGTGTTGGTAAAGGGTTGAAAAAAAACAAACAATGTTTTCAATGCGGTTGTAATCTTCTCTTCCCAAATAGCTTAAAACAATTTTTGTTTTTTCATTTTACTACAGGTGAGAGGCAGATTGAAAAATTTCGCGAATAATTTACACATACCTAAAGTCTTAAACAGTTTTTGAGTGTGTTATCGTAGTTTT
This sequence comes from Dioctria linearis, assembly GCA_963930735.1. Lineage (NCBI taxonomy): Eukaryota > Metazoa > Arthropoda > Insecta > Diptera > Asilidae > Dioctria > Dioctria linearis. Next base: position 10,764,614 of record OZ005743.1, on the reverse strand, counting down.
GCAGAAATAAGAACTAAATCGAACTTTGTTTTCCTTTGTGGTACACTTTTAATCTAATCAGAAAATTTGAATTTTGGTTGTCGACCATTTGTATGATTTTCAATCTAATTCTCAACCCCTTTCAATCCAGGATGAGATATGGTGCTAGTATAGTTGAAGGCAATTCAACTATTATACTTAAAAGGAAACAGTAATAAGAAAACAACAGTAATCTCTTGCGAACGGATTGAGTTAACTGTTAGTATACGCTGGCAGACTTTGGACCTATACCTAAGAGTCATACGCATATGTTACATAAAAGATGTATCGTAAATTATTCTACATTTAAAAAAACTATAACAAATATTTTTGTGTGTGCGTGTGTATAAATATGTAATTTAAGTTATATGAAATAAATTTATTAAGATTACGTTACCCTCAATATTACATAATCGTAAAACCATTTGCTTGACTATCTCCATATATCCCTGTATCTGGATACATGCTTGCTGCTGTAAAATCCTTCTCTCCAAACGAGATTTCTGTCCTATTAGCATTTTTTCCCATCCTTCTAAGACGTTCAATTAGGGTATTGTTTGAAAAGTTGTTTATATTCAAACCTAGAAAACCACACTTCTAAGACTGCTCTTGAGAATATTACAAGAGAATTACATGTGATACTTTATAGACAGGGAATTTGCTATTTATTTTTGTTAAAGATTTTAATACAGCTTAAGTATAAACAAATCTTGGATAAACTCTCTGATAAATTCAAAATTGCCATTGAACTCATTTACAATTTCATATCTGTATGGAAAATTCATATGGGTATGGAAACATAAAGAGATTTCTTTCGACGAGCACTACCGTAAAATCTTGTGTACCATATGGCTCTATATTGAGACCATTTTTTTTTGTACCTGATGTATGCAGATTACGATCACAAATTGTATATTTCTATGTCGGTTGGAAGTATAACAGTTTTGACTTAAACGCAACCAAATACAAAACCACTCTTACTCTCAACAGCAAATGTCATGTTTTGTTGCGACCATACTAATGATGTTTTTGAAGAAGTTTATGGGGCACTCAAAAAGGCTTTGATTACTTGCCTTACTTATTCCATTCTCAGTTTTGATCAGATTTAAACTCATCACAGCCGTTATTCTATTATTTTAATTTTAAATTTTATATTCATTTGATTTCCCATTTTACCCTTTAATGGGGATTAAATTTGATTCTGGGAGAGTATCAGAAAAACCTTCTTTTTTGGTATTTCATAAAATCTATTGCATTTCAATTAGATAAGGTAACCGTCAACTCAATGGATTTTTTTCTATTCAAATATAAAAAGGAGAAAAATGCAAAAAAAAGGCCAGTTGCAACTACTGTGTGTAGTGCGCACATATAATTAATTTATGCCCTACCTATCATACCTCTAGGATGTAAAATCAAATTTTGTAGCGTATAATAAACAAAAGTCCTTTCTCTTATTTCTTTGTCTTTTCTCTATAATTTCGTAAAGGTATACTTACGAGTCCATTGTAATTGAATTTTCTTGTCTTATACATGCATATGTATATACATATGTATTTAGGTGCTACTACTCTACCACTCATGCAAAATGTAGTTCAAGAGTTCAAAAGCCTCACGGTGAGTAATAATGCAATTAGGTTGGGGTGAGTTCACCATATATATTCGTTTGCTTTGATTCCCGTTGAATGCATCTACTATATATTCCCAGGTCTCCATAGACCAGCTGTAGGAAATTTTCCACTAGAGTGTAGAATAATGTTCGACGAAAAATATAAATCAATGCTGGCTTGGTTATGAATACGAAGTAAGTAGTATAAGCTTTCAAACTCTGTTAAGCCCTTCTAAAGGGGGAGGGTTTAATGTTTTCAAGACAAACTTTTCAAGACTTTGACGTTTTTACAAGAGGAAGTGCAGTAGAGGAATTGAAGTTTTATTTTATTCCCGTCATATATAGGAGATTGTGCCCTTTACTTATTTTCGAGATTGAAATGGTATATCGAAGGTGGTAATCGAAAAATCAGAAGGTATTATATGGACATGGATGGTTTTTGATGTTTTGACTTTCGACTCCAATGATGTTCGGATTAGTACCGTATTGTACCTATACTAGATGAATAAAGGGAGTAAGGTGACATCATATAATTATAGATATTATATGTGGATGTTGACAAATATGGCTCAGGTCGTGAGTCACTCAATGAATAAAATTTTTAATTGGATGAGGATCTTGAGATCTTCTGGTAATGCTTTTTTTTATTTATCGCTAGGTATTTACAGACTGCAAAATGATAAATTTGTAAGAAAAATACTTGTAGAGGCCATCTACGAGATTTAGATTTTATGCTATATTTTTTAGGCAGATAAAATTGTCATATCCACGCCGAATTTAGTGCTATTATAAAAAGCAATAGTGTTTTACCCGTTTTTTGAGTTTTTACAAATTTGTGCTTTGAACTTAGTAAGAGAACTTTTTTGTGCGGTAAATTTTTGAAAGTCCAATTATTTGATTTGAAAAGCTGTGTTGGGAAAAGTTCCATATTATCTATCTTTTTTTCCTATGTGAATAATACACCCTGATAAAACAAAATAAAATAAACTCAAACAAATAAAACAGTCTGATCTTTAGGACAATTTTATTCACGACAACTGAATATATCTAAACACCGTACAAAACTGAGAATTATTTAGCCCTTTGGCGGAAACTACTCAGACGTGTGAAAAGACGTTTCAAATCAGAAAATCAAAAGTGTTTAATTAAAATTTAGAATTTATGAAATGCATGTTTATGCACAAATTAGCTGGGGGAAAGGAAATTTGGAATAAGATAGGAATTATATAATTTAAGGTAATTTTCAAAGTTTTATGTGGTATGTACTATTTTCTGCAAGATGTCGTTTTAGAAAATGTTATTTTATCCTTAAAATTCTAGATTTTGCGCATATACTGGGAAAACGATTAGTATTTAATCCATACTGAAAAGTACTTCTGAATGGAAAAACCTATGAAATTGCTTATAATAATAATCATTTTTAGTGTCTAACGAACGGTCCCTGACAGAAATGTGAACAAAAGTGATCTAGGTTGCTTGCAAGTATATATTTTCCAAAACATAGGGTAGCCTCAAAATCGAATTTATATACATATTAGAGGAATTCCATATGAAAACGACCAAAAAGGGCTTGTTTTGGATTCGACCATTTCCGATTTGGATGAAACTTTCAGAGTTTGTATGGAATACCAAAAATGTACACCTGTATTTTTTTTTATTCCCCCTACCACACCCAACCACACACCGATAAGGGATTATATATTTCGTGATTTTACGATGAAACGTTATTTTCAAAAAATCATAACTCGAGAATGGAGCAACCGATTTTTCTGATTCAAATGCTAAATGAAGCGTAATGCTTTATATATTTCATAAAAAACTATAGCAATACCGAACGAAAAAAAATCTGTTAATAATAGTATTTTTTTTAAAATAAATAGTAGATATTATTTACTATTGAGGACTTCTAGCACTTTTTTTTTGTATTTTTATTTTGAAGATAGAAGGTCCCCAGTAGAGAAATAAAATCGCTTAAGTGAGAGTGGGACTCGCAAACGAAGGCCATCGTCACTATCCATACTCAATGCAATATATATGCACAAAGCTTAGACCAAGTTTGACGGCCCTATATGGCGCAAGAACCCTTATTATTTGTTGTTTTACTTGAGAGCATATTGAGTAATATAGCCTGAAGCAGGTATATTTTGTTAGTTAGACCTTTGTATGTTTTACCATTATTAAAATCGAGCAAAAAACGCCGGAAAAATCATGTTTCTTTTATGGGGGCCCCTTAAATTTTTAATTTTATTTTATTTGTATACGCACTCTGTGAAAATTTCAGATGTTTACCTATTACGCTTCATGAGATACAACCCGCTGCCAGACAGACGGACGCATAGCGGAGGCTTAGTAATAGGATCACGTTGGCACTCTTTGGGTATGGAAACATAAAAACAATACCGTCCCCTCAGTGCAGTGCTCCCATGCAGGTTGCCTTGGGTATACGATGACTGTAAAAATTCATATCTCAAAAATGAAGTCGAACACCATATTCTTTGTAGATAGACAGATAAGGCTTTTAGCTTCAAAATAGGTATACAATAGTAAAAAATACTATTATTAACAGAATTTTCTCGTTCGTGTCCCAGACTAATATGACTATATTTCGCAAAAATAATTCTTCTTGTCCAGTCAAGTAAAAAATTTAATGGCAGAAGGGAGGAAGGCGGATAAAATGTCACCCTACCGAGTTACAGGGTGATTAGTAAAATATGATCCTCTTTCATTAAATACCCTATATCTTCAAAAGTACAGTTTACATGGTCTATTTTAAGACTGCATTGTATGCAGAACTCTGGGGTCTTTTCTATGAATGTTAAATCACTACAGATGCTTCAAATTCCAAATTTCGGTTTTTAACTTTACTTTTTTTATTTTTCCGTTTTTTTTTAAATGCCCCCACTAAAATACATTTGTTCTGTTACAAAATTTCGAAAGTTTAGAGTCTCCTCTTTAATTTAACCGTGTAATAGGTCTATCTGTGACAGTTAAGGAATTATTAGCTTTTAGCTGAATCGGTATTCAGGTCATACCGAAAATGGACATTTTGACATTGAAATTGACATTTTGTCCCCCTTCCTCCCCCTCCTTCCCTACAATTTTTACTTGTCTGGATGAGAGGAATCATTTAGCAAAATATAGTCATATTAGTCTGGGACACCCTAAATAAAGCATTAAGCTTCATTTGGCATTTTAGTCGGAAAAATCGGTTGCTCCTTTCACTAGATATGATTTCGTGAAAATGAAATTTCATCGTAAGATCATTAAATTTCAAAACCCCTACTGGCTTGATGGGCGGGGGGGGGGGTGATCCGCGGTAGGGGAAGCAAAAATATGTTCGTGAGCTATTTTGGTATTCTATACAAATTGTGAAAGTTTTATTTAAATCGGAAATAGTCGGGTTCGGGTTTGCGTGTGGAATGGCTGTAAGTTTTTTTTTTCTTCATATTTTGATTGAATTTTTATTTTTTTTTTGTTACCGATATGGGCTTTTAATTTGTTTTATTAATATCTCTCAACTTTAATACTAATGCGCGGCTAGTTTACTTCTACAGGTAAAATAAAATTATTATTTGTTGTGCGTACGATATTTGTGCCTTGGGGAATTCTGCTTTGTAGGTAATTGGCTTAATTGATTTGGCTTTTTATTGCTCTGCTTTCTGTACCTCTTATCTTTAGGTTTTGTCTCCAATATTAGTGGATATGATCGTGACTTGATGTTAATATTAATATAAATTATTGTACGATCTTTGTTACCTGATATACTTCTGTAGGTAACTGGTAGCCCTGCATTTCAATGGAGAGGGGTGAATTTTATCAAAATCACTTTATATGCCACAAAAAAGTATTTAGTTTTTAGCTAACTAAGTAATGTTTTTTTTTATGTTTTTTTTGTGCTTAAATATTTGAATATATTGAAATGAAATGAGTTACTACCGTTTTACACGAAGAGTTTGAATCCTTGATGATTACAATGAAAAGTGAAAAAATCGCGAAAAGGTGACTGGATATAGTAAAGAGAAACGATCAAATCAAGAAATCTTAAGTACGGACCATCCCGTATTAGACTAATTTACAAATTTTCTCTGTTTCCTTCCAAATAGTGTCACATTTGTATAACTTTTCAATCCCAACCATTAAGTCCTTTCTCTTATCTAGTTATTGAGATTTTTCAGATTCCTTTTGCTTATCTGTCATTACCACACTTAGCTATGGTACTGGAAATTCAACATTTTATCATCACACCATTTCCATGCCATAATGGCCCATAAACAAAGTACTCAACTCCTCTCGTTTAGTAGATCTTACAACGATGGATCCTATATTCGCACTCATTTTTGAGGTATCCTTTAAATTCTATATACATAGATATCACTTTTCATACAATAACTCCCCTTTTTTTACATTTTTCCACCGATAACCTTATTTCTGTGGATTTTTAATCCCAGCATTATTAAAAACTGTTTTTTACGTCGTTTCTGTCGCATTCTCATCAAATAATGATAAAATTATTGGGCGACAGCTAGGAATACTTTTTCCTTTCTTTTTGACTCTTTGCAGATCTTTTGTGGAGATATGTTTTCAGCACATCAAAAGTTCTGTGAAAGACAGAACGGAATTCTTTTTCTATACTTCCCAGGGCGATTAACATTTTTTTTTGTTTACTGTTCCTTCTCTTCTTATGCCGCCATCGAGCTGCGCTATCCTAGATTTTCATTACTTTAACGAATCGATAATATCTTCGTTTACATAAATTTTAAATAAAGAGGGACATTCTATGAAAAATTTCTACTGAAATTCCTTTGCATATCTGGCATACAAAAATCGATTTTGAAATCCCTTAGGGTTTGAGTGGGTGTTGATGCCATTGTGCATGCAACACTTTGAATGCCTTTGTATTTTGTGCGGAACCAGAGCAGGAGTCTATCTAGATAATATGAGATGGAATAGGGTAGATGGGAGGGGAGGGAAAGACGAGTTCAAATCTTCAATCCCACTTTCCCTTGACTCACAACAAGTCAAAGGCACTCGACCAACTTTTCTTTGCTACTTGCTCTATCCCGCATTGAAAATTTTCTCTAACATTTCCTCTTCATTCTTTTTGCCTTTGTCAGCGGTTTGAGACCGCTTTTCTTTCTTTTTTTCCTGCAACTGAATACTGAACTGAAAACACAATATCGAAAGATTGCAAGTGCTAATCTGAAGTGGAGAGTCTTCTGACCTGCTTCTGACGTTGTACCTTGTTCGTAATAATGTTGAAGTCTTGTAATTCAGCTTTAAGATACTTTGGGTATATAATCGTAATTTCATTACTAATAGATGACTTTTAGTATAGGCGTATAGTTGAACATATGTATGTAGAATTGTTGACGCATACATTATATGGGAAACCCCAGAAATTTCCTGATGTTCATAAAATTCTGGATCAAGAGAGTCATTCAAATGAGCTAGTAAATAATTTAGTTCGATGATCAGACAACAGGGGGATTTCATTCTTATGTGAAGATTTGATATGAATTGACTTGAAATGTAAGATAAGAGGGGTTGAAAATCTTTTCATAAGTAAGTATTGTGTTTACACCTGTTTCGGAAAGTGCTTTTCCCAGTGTGTATATAGTTCAAGGTTTTTGTTACTGAGGAATTTGCATATATTTCATTGAGATTTTGGAAGGTTTTCATATGTATACTTATTGTTACGAGTTTAACAAAACAACAACTATTGTCTGTTACGTCCACATTATGGTCATAAGTCAGATAGTGAAATATGATCTATGTTCACACAAGAAGACAGCACAATCTAAACGTGTTAATAGGTATACGGATAACCAGTAGTAATTAGAACCTTGAATATCATGCCAGCAATAGCGTACCCAGGATTTGGCTGTGGGGGCCATATCTGTCCTAAGTCCAAAGGAAGTCGGAAAATAGGGCTCCAAGGTCGCGTCTTGTTCTGGCCACTTATCTTCTTTATTTTCAATAGATTAGTCATTATTTCATAAACAACTAAACCCATTTATATAGTTTTTTACAACCCAGGAAATTTGTGACGTTTTCATTAATTTTTAAAAAGAAACGTAACGCCCAATGCGGACATCACTGTTTTGGACGTACTACTGGATAGTGAAATAGCGGCACGCGAAAAATCAATATACATCCAAATACATGGAAAATTATTCTATTCCATACATCGCCGTACTGATGAGTATACGGTTCATGCCAATACAAAACGCCTTCTTTTTGCAAAGAAATTTCTTTTTCAAAGATATTTTGATGTAAAAAGAGTTTTTTTTCAATCAACTCTCGAGCTGTGGTTTTAGCAGGAAACACATTCAATTTCATATTGACCAAATTCGCTATGAATTTATTTCATAGCAAAACTCTCTAAGTTTTGTGATGTACTAATTAAGTGAAGGGAGAAAATATTTTCTAGTTTTTCTTTTTATATTTGCTGTTTCATTTGATTATTGTATCAATTTTATGAGTATAAATTTTGATTTATTAGAGCTCTAAGCGGGGGGGGGGCGGTAACCCCGATTACCCTCGCTGGATCCGCTCTTGAGTGTATGTATCATTGCTAAGTTTCACAATCTGATATACGCGTTCGCTTATAATAATGCTTTCCACAACCGATGATTTAGTAATTCGCCCGAACTTGGCTTCCTTGGTGAGGATTATACTATTAGCATCCTTCTCTGTAAACTATAGTTGGGTTTCTCCCAAAGTATGAAATTTTCCCTAACTACGCAAATATTATTCCTACAACATGAGATCTGAATTTGCTGACAGTATATGCCCGGACTTATCTCTCTGAGAATTTTATCCAATTTATCATTTGGTAGTAGAAAAAATCATCGAAGCTTTTTAAAGTTCAGAGAAATATTTAAAAAATTCTCTATTTTTATATTCCTTCTTCTTAAATTATTATCTCATTCCGTCTTCAGTTCTTCTTATCGTCATCTCAAAAAGAATCTATGCTCCAATTTTCAGATTAAATTAAATTAAATACATTAAGTTTCACCCTAAAAATATTTTGCCTATATCATGTATACTTAAACGGAGCCCTTAGTCATATTTAGAGTACAAACACACCTTTACAATTTCAGTCTTTTGATATATTTTTGCTTTAAGCATGTCCTCTTCCTTAGAAATTTTGTTCATAACTTTTGATCTAACGCAAATCGCCCTGATAATCTCCATTTATTTTTACTTAGTCACATCGTTAAATTACCCAGGCTTGTCCTTAACCTCTCTGGCTCCGTTTGCTTTTACTTTTTAAACTCCTATAGCGTTCCATGTTAAAAGTAAATGAAATTTACTTAAAGTTTTATGGATGCTTACCATAATTAAATTTTCTCCTGAAGTGAATCTCAAAGCAAAACGCTCCCTGTATCGCTTTCACTCACAGTAAGAAACTTACAGAAACGTCGTCATCGTCGTCGTCGTCCCTTTTAATTAAAATTTTGAAAGTTTTTTGCCACTATAAAAAGTTTTGGAAAACGTGCGAAATTGCCACTAAAGCTTCCAGCAGCGACAGCAGGTGTTGAGTGCCTTGTTGACATGTTTAAAGGTGGCAAGGTGAGAAAAAAAAATAAAAATTCCATTGCTCGCATGGTGTACGCTCAACGAACAAAATATGTTCACACAAATCGAGGTGAATAAGCGTCGGAGCTCTCAAAAAGCGATTTTATGCTGAAAATATGGAAATGAATGCTTATGCTGAGAATTTAACCAATTTAAGGTTCTCCTGTTTTCTTTTTTCTTTATGGTAATTATAAAAGACCTTTCACAAGGAAAATGAAGCAACAATTTATAGTATACAAAAGGATCTATGCATTATTTTATAGTACCTATAGTATTTCACAGAAACGAGGTCTTTTGTTTCTTCCGAGCTAAAAGTTTGCCATTACCGCTAAAAGTCAGTCGAGTACATTCAAATTGTCCTCTCTAATCAAGCTGAAAGCTTCCCGGAGAAAAAGAAAAACTCAAGAATTTCAAAGGATTGAATTTAACTTTCTTTTTTTGTTTTCTTGTTTTTTAAATAATACAAAAAAAGTGGAACGCGACAATTTCAAAATAGTCCTTGCACAAGATTCTGAAGGGAACACAGCTAAGCTATTATAATAAAAACGTTTTCACTTTTCAAAACAAAGACGATAAGGTGGTGAGGTGGCAAAGAAATAGAAATGAATCGGGTATAGGACGCCATCAGAATTCATTTGGAACAAAAACAATTTCTGCTACTGCTGCTGATGCTGCTACTACCAGATCTGTTCAAATAAAGAGCTCTGAAACTTTGGTGGCTGATGCCAGCTTTAGTAGAGGAGAGAATTGCTTATCTCGACGCCTGCTTGTTTCATTCAATTCTTGGCAAAGATTTCATGTGAATGCGGTTCCGAGATTAACATGAGTGGCGCTTCGTATAAGTTCTACAGGATACTGGTCATGGATAAGAAAATCTCAAGAAAAAACCTGAACGATTATGTTATACAATACGTTTTCTTAGATCACCCAACGTATTGTGTCTATATCCTCCTCTAGTGGCTCCATGGACCATTCTCCTCAACATATATGTATGAATGTACATACATATATGTATATACATATGTATATATCTAATGTCCTATTCAGACGGTTTTAATTGGATGAATTTCATTCGAAATAGAAATTCTGAACAGGATATGGGAGAAAGCGTTTGGCGACAATAACTGCTGAGAATTTTCCGGGGTCTGGCTTCATTAATTGGAGTCGATAGTCTTTGGAATTTCGTATATTTACGAAGTAATTTGTCGCCTAATGGTGTTGTTCACTTAGATTTAATTAAGATCTGTGTCCTTTTCATTCTTTGAATCCTAGTTCTTGGTGAATTAATGTGGGATGTATGTTTGCTGTAGATACAGAGAAATCTATGTGAAATAGTTATATTAACTTCAAGGAGCCTTTCGACTCCTTTTTTTTATCCCCGTAATGTTTTTATTACACATTGAAATAATTGAGCTTTAAAAATCAGGGAGATTATTCCGTTCTTTAAAATATTACTCGTTTTGAATTTAACTTTTTATGGTCACCGTAGGTCAAATAGAATCACCCTTTTTTTTATCAAAACCGTGCTATTTTGGTGAAAATGTTTATTTCTTAGAAACTTACACTCCCAATGTTTTTTTTTATAGGTTATTATTTCATACTCTACAATGTTAAAGGTATCCTCTGTAATTTTTGGAACCAAATTTAACGTACGACCGGCAACCATTTAAAAATCGGTCGGGTCAATTTGACCCAGTAGTGTAACCAATGCGGAACTAAATGTTAAATATTGCATATCGTTCACATTTTATCATCCTATCGGTGAAAACTCTCAACTTATCCCGTTCATAATCCCACCGCATACTGCCGCCATGTGGGCTTTGTTGTATCCGTAGCTAGCCAGTCAATCAGCTAAATAAATGTACATAAAAGAATATTAATCTTAATCAAGAGTCTGAAACTGAAAAAAAAAGAAAACGAAAATAAAATCAGAATATCAATTTCTGGTTTTCATTTTAAAATGTAGGGATAAATTAAATTAAAAAGAACTGTCAACATTGACGTTTCATTTGCATTATTACTTTTCTGAGTTTGAATATGAGCATTTTAAATTGGAAGCCCTAACAATACTGTATATCTATATTCTGCAGAAGGTAGTAACCATTATGTGAACGGGCGGCATGTGGGACCTCGAATCCAGAAGCATTGAACTCTCGATTGATGGGTCATAGACCATTTTCGTGTTGAGTTTTTTTTTATGATATAATCTGTTATTAAACCATTATACGATCGCCCATGTGTCCGTTCGTCTGTGTGTCACAGACAATTTTATCGAAAATGACGTAACATAGGAATTTGAAATTTGGTAGAATGCTAGGTCTTTGTGACGCGCATATTTTCATATCTGGATTTCCTCATATTTAAGTGATCGAAAACAATATGTCAAAATTGGCCACCTTAATTTAAGAATCATCAATGTCAACTCAGGCGTTCCTCAGGGTAGGCATTTGGGCCCTTTACTATTTGTATTATTTATTATTAATGTTGTTAATCAATTTCATTTTGCTAACTTGCTAATTTTTGCTGATGATCTCAAACTTTCTATGATTTTTATGATTTTGTACTGCTTCAAAGTGACTTGGATAATTTTTTTGTTTGGTGTACAAATAATAAACTTGACCTTAATATGTCGAAATGTAAGATCGTGTCTTTCCATCGGAATTTAAATCCAGGAATCATACTTAGTGTAAAATTAAATTACTTTTAAGTTGGTTCGAAATTAGGAATGATAACCGGGGTATATTAAGCATCTTCTCAAATTCAAGACTAGTCGTACCGCTACCATAACACAGTAGTGTCTTCCCAGCGGAGATTTCATTTATAAGTAAGCCAGTACGGCAGCTATAAATAATTGATAATGTACCTAGTTATTACCAAGCAGCAATCAAAGCTTTGGACTCGAACATCATTAGATCGAGCCAAGTCTAGATTTATCGCAGTGAACTCAGGAGACCAACTCCTGAGTTATTCTCTGTCTGGCAACATTATGTACCAGAAATATTATCAAACATATGAATGAAGATTGCTCTTATTACCGCAACAACCCATTACATATTAATCATATATGTAATAAGGGACGTGACATTAAACCCATCCCAACGCATTATGACTTTAGAAACCCAGGCCTTTTAGATTACATGTTTATAACAAACATAGCATGGAGATCTTTCTTTACACACCCAAGAAAAGGCTCTCTTTCGATTCAAGGCAATGAAACTTAACGTGGAAAATGTTAGCATATAGGTCTTGGACCATCCCTAAGGATATGAGACCAAATCTGTTCCTAAGGATATTAGTTAACCAAGTATGCGGATTAAACATAGTACCCCAATGTCTGTATACATAGCAAAAATACGTGTTGTAACAGACATAACACCGGAGTATTAATATCCCAAGTGGTTTGAAGCAATAGCTCTTTGAAGAGTCATCATAGATGTTTATGAGCACATAGCATGGAATAGAATCATTGCAGGCTCAGAACATATAAGATCATGACATAAATTCGTTAGAAATAATAATACATAGGCATCATATATTTTTCCTCCTGAACCATAGGACCTTGTCAAATCTTATACATATTATCAGAATATTGAGGATAGGACATAGTGCTCCAATAGGTATTTTTAATATAATACATAGACAGATACAGTATGGAACTTAATCCGTACACGTCCAAGCCAAATGTACTCAGACTTCTCATTATAGTGATAATTATCGCTAGAGTTGATGACATATATGTGTTTTTTTATCTACTTGCCTATTAGTTTACGTGGAATGCAGTCAATCCCTGAGCATATAATCATACAGAAGAATGAGGATTGGACATAGTGCCCCAATAGCTCATTACATAGTAGGTAATCATATATATGAATGGAATCTATCCTAGCAAGCTAAGGCATTTTTTTAAGGCAGGAGGACAGGAGACCCTTTCCCATGCACGGACGCCATAGCGGTCCATTGTACTGTCCTGCTAGAAGGCCATTCACCAAAACCTTCCTGCCCTCTTGATGAAGCGCATCAGGTCTTCGTGTGGCAGGTTTTTCAGCTCATCCACAGATAGAAGTCAAGGCTGACGTTACAGCTCCAGTTGATGCAGAATTAGATACATATATATCCTGCCCAAGTATAGTCACTTTTCGCCCTCATGCTTATATAAACTGTGTTTATAAAATCGCTGCAAACCGGGTTGAAGAATTGTTCGTGGAAGGATTAACACTTTTCTCAATGAGTTTGTCGTAAATTATGTTATAGAAGTGCAAGAGTCAATCCTGTTCTTCTATTTGGTAACGAGAACTTGTTAGTGCTCGTGCTCCACAGGATGTATTTCCTCTTTTCGGGGTCACCAATGGGCGGGGGGGGGGGGGGTGTCCCACTTAATTTCCTGTTGAAGAATTTATCTCTCAGGTCCCAAATAAAACACTTTATAAAATGAATAACAAGGATGAGGTTTAGTAACAGTAATTAAATTATTGTGGCCTCTCAGGACTCCAATAAAACTCGTTGTCTTTTTTAATTAAACTTTATTGCAATCAAAGAGGGGTTTAATTAATTTTAGATGCAAGTTGCTTTTTACTTTTTACTAGAACGATTGACAAAATCCTAGTCTTTTTTTTTACAATACTTTTTATTTTTTTTTTAATCTGAGTTCTTCTAAGCCTACTTCCTAACCACATTTTACAAATCACCAAGTGCTGCTTCGTCAATTTTCGGAGTCGAACCTTACAAATTCCCTGCGGACCTGCCAGGTGCAATAATAATATCCGATTTAGTGAACACATTAGATCATCGGACCTCTTAAAACATCTTAAAGAAACTGGATAAAGTTGTTTTATAAACGATCTCGAAATTTTGCTTAGATTGATCTTGGATAAATATGATATTCTAGAAATTAGGAAAGCGAGGGACGATGACTGTTTATTGGTTAATGATTAACTCAATTTCACTGATAGAAGGCCCCTTCTCAACCACCAATTTATATGAGCCTTTCTGTTTAATCTGTTTAATTGTATTTTTTCTTTCTGTGTTTGTTCCTCTCTATTATTTAGTTAAGTATCTAAAAATATGTGTGTATGAATGTAAACCGTTAAGATCAGTGTAGCCTTAGATAATGTCTTAGTCAGACGAAACGTGTTGGCCTCTGAAAAATTTGTTTTAATTTTGTTTAAGATAATTAACGTTCACTAGAGTAGTTAATCAAATTTTTTCTTTAACAAAATATCAAGATGTAATTTATATTTATTAAATTTACGTAAAATACCTTAAACAAGTGTAAAAGTTTTTCTATCTCAGTTTTTTAATTTTGTTTCAAATGAAAAAGGAATTACATTAAAAAACAAAAAATATTTCCGTGAATCTAAGGAACGAATAAAAAATAAATCTTGTACACATCAAACAAATTAACAAAAAACAAAAAAGTAATTTGAGATTTCCAAACATTCTTAAAAAATTGCTACCACAAATCATTACTCCTCTCATAAATAACCAAGCAACTCATTTACTTTGTGCGTGATAAGCTTTATAAATAAAAAAAAAAGTTTAGAAAACTTAAAGCCAGCTAAACTTGTTAAAATGCTGTCAACCACAGGGTAGATAGTATGTACCTATACAATTTGGGAAAAAAACCGATTTTCCATAAAGATTTATCTATTTCTTCTCTAGATGCACTGACAGGATTCCAATTCCAAAGCTATACTAGAGGCGCCCATTACTACTAAAAGCATGGGTCTAACTTAAAAGGGAGGAAAAAGCTCTGTTTCGCTCGCATTGAAATATATCCAAAAATGCAATCCAAGAAGGAAAACAACTTCATTGTTACCTTGGAATTGGACATAAAGTGGTGCTCATATATAAACAAGTTTTGGTACTATATAAATGTATACATAGTGAAGCTTCTATATTCATATTATATACCTGTCTACATATATATGGTGATACAAAGCACACCTGTACATCTTTACTCCATTGCTCAGCTGTTCTATTGAGAAGAGCTACTGAGTACCATGGTGATGCTGATGATGATGGTGATGATGATGACAACAATGGACCAAAAGTATATTTCGGATGAACCAAAAGCGTGTTCTTGGAGTTTTGTTTTGGTCCCATCATTCACAACAAATCGTCTCCTCCATGCTGAGTTTGGTACTGAGTGGTAGCTTCCAAAAGTGGTGAGTATGCTCTTCTTTTGTCAATGTGAGATGTAGCCATGGTGAATTCTTTCTCTCTGTGGTAATATTTCAACATTCCTAGAGCTACATACCTTACAAATATACATATGTAGGTGTTTGCCTTTTTTTTTCTTATGAGATCATTTAAATAAGCAACAAGAGTTTGGTCCATGCTTATGTGGCAATACATAGATTCTCAAGGTAGCTAAATGGAATGACAAATATAATGAAAGATAAGTACAAAAAAAAAAAAAATCCATCAACTTTATCCTTGTGAGTTTCTGCATTTAAAGTTGACCAAAATGCATGCTCCCCTCATGGTCATAGCACAACCATAGCATAACGCGTGTAACAACATGCTCCGAAGAATCATTATCTCTCATATCTAAAGAAACATAAATGTAAGAAAATCACATGGAGAAGCTTGAAGGAGCATAGCGTTTGCGTCATAGAAATCTGAAAAAGCTTGTGAGCGCCAACTAGAGTCATCAAGAAGCTCCCCATTTGTAGGTAGGTAGGTACTGTCGTCGGGGAAAATATATAATACAAAATCAGTGTACCAACACCTTCAGTTTATGCCGGATTGTCTGTCTGTTCGAAAATTGTTGACTCTTTCTTGATACTTGAGTTGAGATATTTTGTACCAGTTTGCTTGCCGCTTCTTATAATACGCGGCACGATGGTAAGCAAGCTTACCTAGAATTCTACAGAATTGTTTGGTTATTCGCAACGTAACGGTCTACATATTAGTATAGAGCTAGATAGAGCTCCACTATATCGAATCGAACCAAAACCAACCAGTTGTAGTTAAGCTGGCGAGTTGGAATGTCGTTTCATTTCTCTAGCCTAAACGTGGATTATAATTAATGTGTGGTATTTTAGTGATGTTTTACTCTTAAAAGGCCCGCAAAAAAAATTTTTTTACGTACTTAAAGTGCAAAAGAAATATCGAAAAAAAATAATAAATTTTCAGCGAATATCTTATTTTTTTCCGGTTGTGTATTATTTTTATCGGAATAAAGTGCAAGTTAAAGCTAAAGTTATTAAAAAAAAAAAATCGCACATTTTTTTTGTCGAATTAATAATTTATTTGTGCAAAACACAATATTTAATATTTCAAAAGTAAAGTAAAATAAAAAAAATAACAATTTTACTTAAGTGCTTTTTATTTGATTGGTGTTTTAAAGCATTTCTACTCTTAAAAATCACAAGGTGCGTTATATGAATTTTTTATTGAATATTTTAAGTTTAGTTTATTTCGGTTTTGATGGTATCTCTTTACTCTTATCATATAGGTACCTAATGTAGGTACATTTCTAATAAGTATAATGCGGAGAAAAAAATAAATGGGAAGGAATAAAATAAACAAAAAAAATAAAGAAAACATTCTGTTTCGCGCTAAAAGGGAGAAAGTTCCATACAAGCATAGCATTATGTTTAATGTACTACCTGTGGATTTATTATTCATAACAGTCAAGAGGGAATTACACCTTCATACGTGCATATATAGTACATTTCCATCTGTACACCCTTCCAACATTATATCTATCCTATATTCATATATCTGTATTTTATTATGTACTATACAATTCTATGAGCATATACGCAACAGAAAAGGATCAACAACAATATGAAAAAAAAGAATAAACATTGTTTTCATAAGAGATTAAGACAAAGTTTTCATTTTTATAATATGAAAAATTCACATACCTACATATGAGTTGAGAATGTGTTTCTTGGAAATATTTTGTTTACCTTGTGTTCATGTTGTTTAAATATTAAAATCGCATGAAGCATTGCAGAGAATGAGTTGATGTTTTTTGTGTTTTTTTTTGTTTACCTTTTGTAATAAGAGGCAGTGAGAATGTTTTGTTGGAATAATATTTTATAAAATAAGAAAGAAATAATATTTTTGTCACGATTCTAATGAAAAATGTTATCAACAATATAAATTTTAACTTATGTGCAGATATTCTTAAAACGATATCACTGAGGACATAAAATATTTTCGATTATAATTGCAATGCATATGTTAGTAGATATACAGATAACACAGAACGGGTTCTAACCCTCTTCTCGATATGTTGCACAGAATACGAGAGCACGTGATATATGTTGTTCTTTCAATATTATTTTTTATAAGACACATGTTCGCCCTGCCGAGAGATCCTCAGACATCGGCCAAAAATGATCGTGTGATAATCTGTAGTAATAGTACGCGTTTCCTGAGAGACCATATTCAGAACGTATTTGAGAGGATATAAAATTTATATAGACGAGTATCCACAGAAACATATTCAAAACATATTCAAAATTATATTAAATATATTCGGATCGTTTTTATTCAATAAACGAAAAGTAATTAAATAAAAGAAAATCATTTACAAAAAAAAAAAAAACAAAAGATCTATAAAGTGAAATTTAACTAAATAGAGAAATTCAAGTATCACAAAAGTTTAAAAACCAAAATTTGTACCCGAAAGCTGCAAAGCTGCTGTACCAAGGCGGGAATGAAAATTCCATTTGCCAAAATGCATGTTAAAAATATATTCTATTCATATCCAGTGGAATACTTTTACCATAGAAAGTGAAGTTGACCGATCTGCAGCTGATCGTCTGTGTCCAAAAAGTATCTCTGCAGAACATGCCCCATTTTGTTATCTGGGTATTAGATATTTCGATATTTGTTTGTTTTTCCCCTCTCTCTTGTTTTAGTTTAAAATTTTATTGTTGTTTATTAAAAAAACCTTCTTACATTGAATTTTATTAATTAATGATCACTGGTCTCCGTTCAAATTTGGATGCTTACAAAAACAGGTGCATTCAGAGGTGCACTGACGGAGGGGGGAGTCAACGTTATTTAAAAATCAGGAATGAAATGTAATCTGTATATTATTATAAAGTCCGATAAAATAAATTTAAACTTTTAAATATGAAATATGACTTTGATTGACAGTCATGATCGGCGATATGGCAGCAGGTGTCTAGAGGCATGATCGTGCGATAAAGGTGAGGCAGTATATTTCATACAATAGACCCGCTTAGAATAGACGACTGGAAAGTTAATTTTACAAATTACTGAAAAAAAATATATTGATTTCCATACCAGCTATGTATAGCAAATATATAATTCTTAAGGATACTACAATTGCTGATATTTATTTCTCCCATAAGAGGGAACTATGTATTGAGTACGAATGATAAATTTCGATCGTTGTTGCACAGAACGGCCCTAAGATATAAAAATTCAACGTTTTCATACCTCAGAAAAACACGTAAACATTTTTTTTGGTTATTTCTCAGATTTTTACACACCACGATGACTATTTTTTATATTATGTGACATCTAGGGATGTAATACTCCAGCAGCTATCACTGA
This sequence comes from Dioctria linearis, assembly GCA_963930735.1. Taxonomy (NCBI): domain Eukaryota; kingdom Metazoa; phylum Arthropoda; class Insecta; order Diptera; family Asilidae; genus Dioctria; species Dioctria linearis. The sequence continues at coordinate 10,745,866 of OZ005743.1, read as the reverse complement.
TCGTCCATACGACCTAAATAATTTTTTTTTTTTTGGATTCCGTATTTTAGAAAAATTGCAAATTTTAGCAAAATATGGACGGTATACCGGTAGCAAGGTTATTTTGTAAATTTTCTGTCAATCTCAGACATACGTACAAACTACAATTATAAATTTGTATGGTTTTAGGTTTCTTTTTAAAAACTTGAAATTCAATTTCCTAAGAGCTCAGATGTAACTTTAGGGCCTTGTTTCTTCGAACTTTCTTTGGACACCTATGATCCCCCCCCCAAGCATAATCCTGAGTGCGTTACTGGGTGCATTAGACGTTTGTATAGACCTCTATATATTAATTTTTTGTGAGCTAAATTCATTTCCTTAGATTGTATTCTCTTCTAACATCGCGTTTTTTTTCTTTTGCGAAAAACTGGATTTTGTGAAAGGATTAGTTTTTTACAAGTTGCAATTTTGTTTTAATATATTAATAGAATTTTTGAATTTCATTTATGGTGCAAGCAAGTAATTGTAATATTTTTATATGAGTTTTTTGAAAGTAAAAAACAAAAATTAAAAATCTCTCTTTTAATTTAAAAACAAACTTTAAAAAAAATCTTAATAAAAGCCCAGATTCGTCTGTCACGCGCTCGAATCCTAGCGTGTTTTTTTTAAATTAAAATAAAAAATATAAAAAAATAAAAATAAAAAAATAAAATAAAATACAAAAAATTAAATAATTAAAAATTATATAAATTTAATAGAAAATCCCGTTCTAAGAACTACTTCTATTCAAATAAACAAGTTCCAAAATATATGTGCTGTAAAATATGCAAACACACCACAAAACCCGATTTTTATTAGGGAAGAGAAATTAAGATAACACGGTTGACTCTTCTACACATCTTGCGATATATGACGCATGCCTATAAAAAACAAATTTTAATATTTATAGTTATTTTATTTTTCGGAATCCAATTAAAATATGCATAGTAATACAATTTTCATTTCATAATATAAATAAATTGAATTCTCTGGTTTCAACTTCTTATCTTTATTTTTTTTCAGAGTTTGTTATTAAAATAAAATACCTAAACGTTTTTTAGCAGTTGTTTTAATGCTGAACAGATTTCCTCTTAAGGAGACTTAAGCTAGTAAATTTAAATTTTTCATTCCGTATGTTAACAAATAAAAGTTGCACTTATATTTCAATATTTTACTTGTAAATAAATTAATATAACTAAAAAAAATAAATAAAATTTTATTATTGGACTACTAGACATAATCGATGCAAATGATGTCACACATGTAACATATATCAAAGCCAGACAATCATACCCTTTTAGTCTGTATATCTTGGGGAAGGGTCATCATATATATCAAAGTTGATTATATTCGTATAACCTGGCAATTGGTTAAAAAACACAAGCTGCCGAATAATCAGCAAACTGATCTTATCATGAGGATCAGAACCGTTCAAATGTTCGATGAGGCTTCGTTATTTAATTATGACCAGTAAGAAAATCGTCGTGAGTTATAGAGTAAAACGGTCCACAGACATTTCAATCTGTTGCTCAACATGAAATTGACCCAAACGTTTGATCAACTTGACAACATCCCTACATATGTACTTCTCAATTTTACCTCACATAGACTGTTGAATCTCAAAAAGGATGGCATCGAGATTAAGTACAAGGTGGAAAACGATTATTATTCTAGAAAGTGCTGTTTTTAGTTTAATTAAGTAGAAACAAAAAAAAATAGGAGAAAAAAAGAATTCGGGTTGTTATGGGTGTCAAATTTGAAAGAAAATTTTCTACTTTTATGTGAGATGCTATTAGTGTGGAAGAGAGATTAGTGGTAACTCTGTGTTTTCTTCCTACGGGAAGAAGCTATGAACATATGAAATTGAGGGCGACCATTTAACCATAAAGTCTTGGAAAGATTGTTCACCAAAAGCTTCGAATAGAATAAAATCACACCCACAGTTGAGGAACATGCCTATATGCCGCACGCATCATTCCGTCAATATAAACCAAAAGTTGATCTCCGTCATCCAGCAACTGCTCAACTTCACTCTCAACCGGTGATTTAGAGTTCAGCAGGCTCACAAACGTAACAATTCAATTGAACATTAAATTGATAAGTGAATAGCGACTTAAGAGCCTATCCTCTAATTTGAAATCTTATCTAACATTTTTTGGCTCCAATTAGTAAATTTTTGTTTTCCCTGTTGTCTATTATTTTTGATTTCTTAAATCAGAAACAATTTTTCAAATTCTTGGGAGGATTATACTTCTACTATAATTATTATTAAAGAACTACTTGGTTTACTTAAAAAATAAAACTACTAAATCTTATAAAAAATAGAAAAAACGTTAAAATTGGTTAAAAAACAAACCTCACGATACCCTAGATGAGTGTTCGTGTATATAATTTCGTATGGTCACCCCTCTGTGTAAGTTTCATAGTTAAAATGGTTTTCCGAACAAATCTGGAATGATTCGTCGGACAGTAAAACCAACACGAATTGCTCGATTTAGTCCATTTTTGAAATTTTATTTACTATTTTTATGACAACCAAAATTTCTCAGTAAATGCATTTTCGAGTTATCGTAGAGTACAGACAGATGGGCATGCAAAAATCAAAATAATTTTTAATAATTTCCGTGGGTGTCTAATCTATTTTACCCTAACATTATTATTTCTATGTGCGTTATAAACGGAAAGATTCGTGTAAGCTTATTGTTTTATTCTGGGGTATAAAAGGCATTCTATAGAAGAAAGGAGATTATATCCTTGAGTCCTCAGCTTAAGAAAATTCCTTCATTTAATAACTAATAAATTCAAATGATTAAATTTGGGTAGGTTAGCAAAATCAAATATGAAAGGTTCCCATTTAAGTGAATGTGGTTTGTCTTCGTCTCCAGGAACCCGTCAAGCTTAGACAAACTACTTCTCGTCGGCAGAGAAATGTTAAAAATTCAAAAGGTTTTTCCTGACCTTAGAAAATAATTTACACCCTACTACTAAGCTGTAAGAATTTCAAACCTTACGAAATATACGCCAGACCTACTTGAAATATGCACTTCCTTTTATAAGTAATTCAGGGTTCAATATATAATTTTGTAGCACAAGTTTTTTCTAAGATGGACACCAGCTCTAATAGAAATGTTTTATATGTATGGAATTCACCTAAAATCATGCATTAATATTAATGATAATGTGCTAAATATCCATCATATGACAGACCTTGTTTAGTTTTTGCATCATTTCATCTTACATACATATACGAGTACTTGAATTACCTTCGGATCTAATGCACTGCTGAAACGTCAACAGAGTAATTAAACTTACCCCCGTTCGTTGAATATTCCTTCAATCCTGCAAGGAGCATTCCTTCAGGATATTGCCTTTGATTCACTTATACTGAGAGTAGTGAGTTGTATAGATGAGAGTTCCTTTGACACTTAACTCACCACACGGAATTCTGTAACTTGGGAAATTTGTATTGAGAATTACCAAACTCTCCATTCCACTCGAAAAAACTCTCGGCTGTTTTAATTGTTGAGAAGTAAGAAGAATATTTTTCAATAGATAGTATTGACTGTTTTTGTTGCGGTTTGTGAAGGTACCTCGGTATCTAGGAATGTTTAAATTAAATTATGGATTCATCGGATATACTGGCTATATTTACAAAATCACATTATTATGCAATACTTACAGAGAAATGTGGATTTTGGTGTCTTAAGGTATCCGCTAAAAATTTTAAATCACACGAAAATGGTCAATTTGGTCGTCTTCCAGTACAAAAGAAAAGCTAGCACGTTGAAGCTTGTATGCAGGGTTAAATCGTCTCTACATTAGATGTGTAATTAGTTTTTGGTTTTGGACATAATTGGAAAATAAATTAATCAGTCCCTTTTAAGATGAGAAAATGGTCGTTTTTGGTACAAAAATAGACATATTTCTTTAACTCATCTGTATGAAATACTGGTGAGTCGTCGGAATTCACTTTCCATGAGAAAAATGTTCACAACAGAGTGCTAATGGACGTGAAACAAAGAACGGAATTAATGTATGCAAAATATCGGAACTGGGGTGTATATGACCCAAGTGTAAATAATGCGCCTATCGACGGTAAAAAGTTAGTTATGACGTCAAAATGACGAAAAGAAACTACACCACTCGATTATCCGCTCCTCCCTCTTTAATTTGATACAAAACATGACGTGTTTTGAACGACCCCCGTCTACAAAAGCTCCTCCCGCTGAAACTGTTTACCTATATTTTTGTATTCTAGAGGCTAAGTCCGTAGGAAGAATCACCTATGCTCCAAGACCCTCCCACACAAAGCTAGCCGTAATTCAATATTGCGACACTTCTCACGTTTTCCCTAACTCCCCAAGTATGTTAGAGAATGGCGAATGAAGAGTTTGGGGAGTTTTAATCGGGGAAAACGAAAATTCTCATCTCTCAAACTCCTTAACTCTCCGTGTTTGAAAAATGTCATGTGGGTCAGTAATTAATTAGAATTACATTTTGAGTTAAATTTTTTTTTGTTTTTTTAAGTTTTCGAGTTGAATTTTGTTTATTATTCTGAACTCGTTTTGCTTCTACATATTATTGAATTTTTCCGTTTATCATCCGCACCTTATTGAATATTTCTTTTTATTAGGGTTTCGGGTTTCGTATCTACAACAAAAAAAAAAAAAAACGTAAAAAAGCTAGAATTGGTCTAATACCAATTCTTATGATACCCTAGTCGAATGTTCGTTTTTAATTTCGTATGGTCACCCATCTGCGCAAGTTTGATTTTTGAAGTGGTTTTTGAATATATCTCCAGAGCAGTTCGTCGAACAGCAAAAATAATTATTATAACTAATTTTATAGGATTTCATATTCTGAAGAACTTTTCAGTATACATTAAAACAATATAGGACTGATCGTTTTCACAGGATACGTAAAAATCCTAAATTTTTATATAGCAACACTAAGAAGGGGTTGCCCGATTGAGACCATTTTTGAAATTATGTTTACTACGAGTATTTTATGAAAACACTAAGTACAAAATTTCAACGCTCTACGTTGACAGGTTTTCAGGCAGTGTCCAAAGATGTAGTGAAAAATGAAATTTTTGTATGGCAACCCTACGAAAGAGTTACCCGATTTATCCCATTTTCGAAGTTAATTTTACCTTTTCTTGAAAGCCATGTGCAAAATTTCAGTTCTCTAAGTAGACGCGTTCTCGAATTATGGTGTGGACGGGCAGACAGACAGACGGACCGACAGACGGACAGACGGACGGACAGACGGACATGCAAAAATCAAAATAACTTTTAATTTTATGCATGGGTGTCAATCCATTTTGCTCTACCATCATTGCTTCTAGGTGTTACAAACGGAATGTCTTGGTATACTAGATTTCATCTAGGGTATAAAAAACGAAACCATTATAAGATTACTCTTGCTTTCGTCCGTCTGTCGGTCACACAGGTATTTTTTTTAAATTTTGCACAATGTTAGATCTTTGTGAGCGTGACACGCACATATTTTGACAGTCAAAGATTATGAAATATAATTTTTTTCTGAATTTTTAATGGGGGTGAATTGGGACCACCAAACAAAATTTTTGTTTTATGGTGTGTGATTCCGGTTTATAAAATTTAATTAATTTACAAATAAATATTTTTAAGTATAATGAACGTCACCTTAAGCTTTGTTTACTCTTGAGCATCAATATAACCGAGGGTCAATCCTTGACATTTTACTGCACTCGTATCAAATTTTATTTGTTTTTGGCTTAACCAATTTTCCTGGTACACGGAACCCGCATTTTTTATTTTGATATTAGCTGGGTTTTGTTTTATAAATGATCTGATTCTAAAAAACTGTCTGTATGTAGTCAAGATTTTACATATGAAGCAAATTATTGAATTCCCAAAACATCAAAATAGAGCCTGAATAAAATATGGTTCAAGTTTTGAGTTTTTGTTTTTTTGGCAATGTGATGATTTCTTATGAATTTAGAAAACAATGTACATTTATAATCTTTTATGATACCCACGTCAATCGATAATCACCTTTGATCTGGATCAGAAAAAAAGAACGCAGCTATTACTTTTAGTGTGCCTATCTTATTTAAATATTTTCCAAGAATTGTGTGAATTGTCATTACAAATTATCAAAGTCGGCGGCCATTTTTTTCAGCACAGTAAA